>CM046458.1:11097845-11282845 GCA_025506515.1 Flaveria trinervia | reverse complement strand
TACTTGCTACATCTGCCTACCCCGGCCACAACACCTCTCAAGATAGTCAGTAATGGCCAAGGACTATCAAGAATTCAATATATGTTTTCAACGTAACAGCTTAAACAAAGAATATTTATTGAAAAAAGTATCACAAATAAGCATTTAGATCAAAATCATATGTACCCTTATAAACAATTAAAATACATACCCAATCAAAATCTAAAATCTACAGCCTATAGTATATAATACAAAAGTAACTACGATGTAATATGACACTTTGTTATTACTCCGCAAAAAAAATTATCCCATGAACTTAAATTATTTTAGTCAGGTTTTTTTATTTTAATAAACTTAATTGATAGTTCATTTTTTTGGAACGTCAAATGTATAATACTGCTTCGGATGATAGGTGTTATCTTAATCGGGCCAACCTATTCGTTTCCCAGCCGAACCACACCCCCAACCCCTCAGGAGGAAACACATTGCTATGAAAACCCTCTGGCTCACTCTAAATATTTTTTTACTGAAAATAAGACTTGAATCCATGATCTCCCTTTTATTTACATGTCATTAGTACTTTACCTTAACCGATTGGGTTAAAGATCATTGGTAAAAAATTCATGCAAATATACTAATGAAATTTGATCCACCAAAATTAACTAAAAACCATATATTGTGTAATCAACTAAATTGTGTAATCATATATTGTTTTAAATTATACATATTTTTATCGGCAAATAAGATTGAATTTAAAAAAATAAAACAAACATTAATTTATATATATTTTTGGATTAGCAAGAATTTGAGGAAGCTACTTTTTAATTTTACACATGTTAAAGGTATGTTATATTATCTAAAGAAATATTTAATATTTATAACTTAAAAATGTAATTTTTATTTTTATTATTAATGTAATACGTAATTTAATCATACGATTTATACATTTATGAATTGTATAATTTTTATATTTTTAATCCGTATGTTACACGTGTTTTTAGGGTAGTACCATATATATCATTTTTAATAATTTAATAATATTTTACTAAATGACAATTTTACCTTTCAGCTCTTTTCATCTTTCCTGTTTTATCAATCGATTTGTTTACCCTTTTCATTATAGCTTTCACTAATCTGATTCTTAAATTCTTTTTAGCACTTATTGTTAGTTCTCAAGGCTGCCTACCAAAATTATTTTCTCCATTGTCATCATCATCAGCACATATTATCTAGTCTTGCCGACGGGACATATTAGTTCCAAAAGAAACTGAAAATTAAACGTTTGTAACTTTGGTTTTTTCGTTCATGTAATTCTAGTTTTCGAAATTGAGTTTATAAGGCTTTCAATTTTACATTTTTTTAGAACATGGTTATGCGACGATTCAAGAAACAAAGGAAAGTTATTCCTTTCAAGAGGCTTATTAAAGAACTCGAAATGGTGAAGAATTCAACCAGGAAAAGCCTCAACGGTCTTTTGTTTTCTAAACCGAAAAGTGTAACAATTTCTGTAGAGATTAATGAAGAGGCTGATGCAACCAAAATATCTTAAGTCTTTCCTGCATGCTGCACAAGTGCATTAAAGAAGAAGCTTAGGAAGTTTCACACATGAAACAGAAAATACTCTAAGTGTAAAATCTTCCGAAGCCAAGACCAATATCTTCTGAAGCCAAACATAAAGTCTTCCGAAGCCTCAGAGACAAAGTCTTCCGAAGCTTCAACTCATGAAGACAGATTTCTTCCGAAGACTTTTAGTAACATGTTTTATCTGATGTATTGTTCCATAAAGTTGGACACCTTTCCGTTGCACCTCTGCAAGTCACCAACTTACATAAGTTGGGGAAAAGGTCCATGATTTTGGTAACTGTACATTGAGGTCTTGAGTCTGTAACTTTTTACTTTATATACTTTATCCTTTTTGTAATAGATAAGGATGTGAGCTATGGCATGTCATAGTCACAAGTCAAAAGGCAATTTCCCTTTTGATTCTACAATTGATTTTGTTTTGTGTCTAGTCAATTGTATCCAGCTGGCTTTCAAAGTATAGCCGGCTGTAGGATGTAGTATAAGTATCTCATGTTCTTGTATCTTTCATATATGCTTTGTAACACTTGTAATAGAACATAGAGAAAGCAATATACTACATTCTTGAAAACCATATACTTGTGTTCTTTGTGTTCTGTCTCTTACATTACTTGTGTTCTTAGTATCTTACCTTGGTTAATTCAGTTTACTATTTGATTAAGTTTAGTTAATCTCCTCTTTGTGTTGTTGTGTTGTAACTCTACACCCTTCAACGATCCTGCATTTGGTATCAGAGCATTTTCAGGCTCTTGATATAAGATCTTACCATCTTAAGATCCCTCACACACACAAATACTAAACTTTTCAAATGGCAGCCATTTCCAAGAATGATATGGAAACTGGAACCATGAACAAGTCCTCACTGATCACTCTTAATGAGTTTGATACCTGGTGTTTGAGAATGGAAGGTTTCATCAGGTCTCTTGATTCAAGAATTTGGAAGTCTATTGAGAATGGAACTTTCATACCCAGCACCCCTTCTGCTACTGGTGCTGGTATGATCCCCAAAGATGTGGCTAACTACTCTGATGAAGATAGGAAGAGAGTAGAGATAGACAGAAAATCCATGACAGCCCTTCAAACTACCCGACCAAACTCTGTGTACAGAGGTTTCAAGAAGTGCAAAACAACCAAGCAGCTGTGGGATGCACTGAAACTGATGTATGAGGGTTCCTCTGAAGCCAAGGAGAACAAGAAGGATCTCCTGAAGCAGCAGTTTGAAAACTTCACCTTTAAAACAGGTGAAACCATGACTCAGCAGTACTTCAGGTATGTTGAGATTGTGGATACCCTAGTAGATGGAGAAGTTTCTCTTGAGAATAGAGACATTGTAAGAAAGTTCATGTCCTCACTTCCTAGGAAATGGACACACTACTATGTGGTGATCAAGAGAACTTAAAAGTCTCAAAACTCTTACTCTGACAGAGTTATATGGGATTCTCAGTGGCTACCAGATGGAGATAAACATGCAAGGTTCATCTGGCAACTCCAACAATCAAATGGGTTCAGCACTACATGTGGTTGAAAGGGATAGCATAGAACCCAAACATCATCTCATATGCTACCCTGACAACTCATCAAACGGTCCTTTCATCACCTTCCTAGAGACACCAAGGGAGAACTGCACTCAAGGAAGCCCATTCCAAGAGACAAGCTCTTCTCAAGCTTTTGTGTCTTCTGATGAAAGCTGTGGCAACTCTCTTTTCACTCTTGAAGACCTCGACTGTATTCATCCAGATGATCTGGAATACATGGAAATAGTCCAGCAGATGGCTCTTCTCACTCACAGAGCCAAGAAGTTCTACAAGAGGACCGGAAGGAAGTTCCCAAGCAATGCAACTAGTGGAAAGTTTGGACTGGACAAAGGCAAAGTCAAGTGTTACAACTGTAACCTGATGGGCCACTTTGCCAGAGAGTGTAAGGCACCTAGAGCAAATGGTGGCCAAACACAGTCCAGACCAAACTACACTGACAAAGCTCTCTAGAATGAGAAGTCAAAGCAGCAGCCTGCTGTTGCTGTTGAAGAAGGAGGCTTTGACTGGAGCTTTCAAGTGGAAGATGCTTCTCCTAACCAAGCATTAATGGCAGATCATTATAAAGCCAAGGTATCGGAATATCTCTGTACTCCTGAATGCGTTGCTAAAGTTAATAGATACAGATCCTATAACCTGAAGATGAGATCTAACCTTGAGTCCTTAAACATTTTAAAATCTGATTTTAGAAAGTCTGAAAATGATTATAAACTAAAGATAGAGGATCTTGAGAAAACCATTTCAGTTCTAAAACATGAACACACAGATTTTAGGACTCAAATCAAAGATCTCATAACCAAGTTAACTGAGTGCCAAGCTGAGCTTGTGATCAGCAAAGCTAAGGTAGAAAAGAGTGTTCTTGAAGAAGAGACCTTCAAGAACATGATATCCTCATCCCTGCACAACAAAGTGTGCTATCAAAATAGGCAGGGACTGGGATCCAATGAGATAGCTCATCCACACACAATCTTGTCTGTAAGATCTCCTAGGTGTGAACTTGTGAAGATGAGCTTCCTCTCATAGATCCTATGAGTGAAGAGGATGAAGAAGAGATAGTGAAGAATTCCTCTGAGAAGAGTGAAGAAGAGGATTCCATGAAAGGCCACTATCCTTCTGAGGAGAAAAAGAAGACTGTGATGACCAAGTCCATGAGAAAGAACTTGATCAGAAAGAGCAAAAGAAAGACAAGGAAGGCTCAAGAGATCAAGACTACTTTTGATTCTAAGCAGAAACAAGTTTTCATCTCTGCAGGGTTTAAAGTAGTAGGTACTGAAGACATCAACCAAAACTCTTCTGCTAAGAGTTCTGGTTCTTGTTCAACTCATCTCAGTAACAAGAAGAAGACTGATCTGCTGTGTACCACTGCTGCACAGCCTGGACCATCAAACTCCAAGCATAGTTCTCAGCCCAAGAGGACTGTCTCAGCATCTGCAAAGATGAAGGTGGAGAAGGGATGTGACCAAAGACAGTCTTGTTCTTAGGAAAAGGCTCTTGTGAAGAAAAAGATGAACTGTGTCATGTGTGATAGCACCACTCACATTGCTAAGGATTGTCCATACAATCCTAAAGAGACTGTCCATATGACCAAAACAAAGACTTCAAAGGGTCTCAAGAAGATTCAAGCTTCAAAAGGAAAATCTATTTCCCTCGGAAGTTCCAAATCTAAGAAGAAGGCAAGTGGAAAATTACCTTCGGAAGAGAAGTGGTCTCGGAAGAAAGGAGTTCTTCCGAAACACTAAAGTCTACTGCAGTGTCTGCAGAATCTTCCGAAGGATCAGTCATCAAAACTTTCAAAGTTCCAAAAGCTTCCGAAGTTTTGAAGGTCAAGTCCAAGACTCCAAAGGTGGTGTGGAAGTCTAAGAAAGACCGAGTGATTGAGAATTCTCCATCAACAACAGCTCAAGATCCTCTTAGTACAACCATAGGATCTATTACTATTGAATTGCCTTTTGTTAATGAGCCCAAGACAAGCAAGGCTTGGGTGTCCAAATGTAATTAATCATTTTCTTTGTGCAGGGACAGCTGAAGACAAACAAAAATGTCTGGATCATAGACAGTGGATGTTCCAGGCACATGACAGGCAATAGGTCACTACTCTAGAACTTTAAAAGGATTGATGGAGGACCTGTTGCTTTTGGAGGAGATGAAGGTGGTTATATTTCAGGAAGGGGCAAGGTCATAAATGGTGAGCTCAGCATAGAAAAGGTAAACTTTGTAAGGAGCTTGGATACAATCTTCTGAGTGTGTCTCAATTTTTTATCAGAGTCATAACATGCTCTTTACTGAGCATGAGTGCATTGTTCTTAAGCCTGGTGTGATCATTCCTCATGAGCATATCCTACTTAGAGCCCCCAGGAAAGGGAACATGTACAAGATGGATTTGCAAGAAACATCTCCCTCTAGAGAAGTTTTATGTTTTCTGTCTAAAGCTAATAGTGATGAGTCTTTCCTATGGCATAAAAGAATGTGCCATGTAAACTTTAAAAACATGAATAAACTAATTAAGCATGATTTGGTAACTGGAATACCAAAGAAAGAGTTTACAAGTGATGACCATTGTGTCGCATGCCTGAAAGGGAAGCAACATAAGGTATCTCACAAGCCTAAGGAAAGGAACTCCATCACTACACCCCTACACTTGTTACATATGGATCTCTTTGGCCCCACTAGTGTAATGAGTTTAGGAAGGACCTCTTACTGTTAGTGATCACAGATGACTTTACAAGATTCACCTGGGTTTTCTTCCTTAGAACTAAGGATGAGACTCCTGAGATTCTGAAGAATTTCATCTTAAAGATTGAGAATCAATCTGATCACAAGGCCAAAATCATAAGATGTGATCAAAGAACTAAATTTAAGAACCAAATCCTTGATACATTCTGTGATGAAAAGGGTATTATAAGACAATACAATGCTCACAGGACTCCTCAGCAAAATGGTGTTGTTAAGAGGGGAAACAAAACACTGATTGAAGCTGCAAGAACCATGTTGTCTGACTCTAAGCTGCCCATCACTTTCTGGGCAGAGGCAGTCACCACTGCCTGCTATATGCAGAATAGAGTTTTAGTATTTAAGACTCATGGCAAGACTCCTTATGAACTTTGGCACAAGAGGAAACCTTTCATTGGTTTTCTCAGGTCATTTGGTTGTCCTTGCACCATCTTGAATACCAAAGATCAAATTGCAAAGTTTGCTGAGAAATCAGATGATGGACACTTTATTGGATACTCTTCCCAAGCTAAGGCTTATAGAGTATACAATCTTAGAACTAGAATTGTTGAGGAGTCAGCCAATGTGACTTTCAATGAACACCCACCCTGTGTTGCTGGTTCTGGTCCGGATTGGTTATTTGATCTTGATTTGGTTACCAACTGTTTTAACAAATCTTGTGAGAATCTTTTAGGATCTGCAGAAAATTCAAATACAGGTGATCCTGATCCAAGATTTGAGCTAAGAAGACCTTCAAGTCATACATCTTCAGCTCCAGTTGGAACTACTTCTGCTAATGAGGTGTCTATCAGCAATACAATGACAAACTCAGCTGATACATCTGGGGTGCCTTCAAATTCCAGCTCAGAGGCTCCACAACCAGATAAGAACACCTCAATTGTAGAAGAGAACAATGGTAGTGGTGATAGTGACCAAGAATTTCTTGATGCCACTAACCACACCATAGATGACACCTTAAATGATGTCACACACTGCTTGGATCAAGTATCTCTTGAAAAGTGTGCTAATGTGGTAGGAGAAACTTCTATGCCAGATCTAAATTTCTCTAATTTAGATCTCTCTCAGCAACTTGCTATGATCACTCAGCTTAGGATCCACAAGTCTCACCCTACCACAAACATCATTGGAGATGTTGTCATAGTTGTAAGGACAAGAGGACAAACCCATGAAGCAAATGTTTGTCTTCACTCTTGTTTCTTACCCTAGATAGAGCCAAAGAAGGTTGATGAAGCTCTAAAGGATGGAAGTTGGGTTGAACCTATGCAACAAGAGCTGCTTCAATTCAAAAGGCAGAAAGTTTGGAACCTTTGTCCTCTTCCTTGTGGGAAGACTACCATTGGAACCAAATGGGTGTTTAGGAATAAGAAAGATGATAGAGGCATCATCATCAAGAATAAAGCTAGACTGGTTGTTCAAGGATACACATAAGAAGAAGGGATTGACTACACTGATGTCTTTGCTCCAGTGGCAAGATTAGAAGCTGTTAGGATATTCCTGTCATTTGTTGCATCCAAGAACTTCAAGGTCTTTCAGCTTGATGTGAAGTGTGCCTTTTTGTATGGAGTGATAGATGCAGAGGTATATGTCAAACAGCCACCTAGTTTTGTAGACCCTGATCAGCCTGATTATGTCTGCAAGTTTGACAAGGCTCTCTATGGGATGCATCAGGCACCCAGGAAATGGTATAAGACACTATCTGAGTATCTTTGTAAACATGGATACAGGATAGGTACTATAGATGGAACTCTCTTCATCAAAGGACAGAGAAATAACATACTGCTAGTTCAAGTGCATGTAGATGACATCATCTTTGGTTCAACTAATCCAAAGCTCTACAAAAACTTTGAGAAGCTGATGAAAGACAAATATGAAATGAGTGTCATGGGGGAACTCAATTTCTTTCTGGGAATTCAACTGAAGCAAGTTGAAGATGGCATCTTCATAAGTCAGTCAAAGTATGTTCAAGACATACTCAAGAGATTCAACATGACTGATTGTAAGAATGCTAAGACACCCATAGCTAGAAACCACTCCTTTGGACCTGATCTTGAGGGGGAGTGTGCAGATGAGCACTTATACAGGGCTATGATTAGGTCTCTTATGTATCTTACTGCTAGCAGGCCTGATATTATGTTTGCTACATGCATCTGTGCAAGATATCAAGCCAACCCTAAGATGTCTCACCTCATCACTGTCAAAAGGATTTTAAGATACCTCAAAGGTGCTTCAACACTTGGTTTATGGTACCCTTAGAATCCTGAGTTCAATCTGTATGCTTATACAGATAGTGATTATGGTAGTTGTAACATAACTGCAAAGTCTACATCTGGGGGATGTCAATTCCTTGGTGGAAGGGTTGTCTCATGGCAATGAAAGAAACAATCATGTGTCTCTGCATCAACTACTGAAGCTGAATACATTGCTGCTGCAAGCTGCTGTGCTTAAGTACTTTGGATTCAAAATCAGATGCAGGACTATGGGTTAAACTTCAAGGAGACTCCCATTCATATAGACAACAACAGTGCTATCTCAATCACAGAGAATCCTGTGCAGCACTCAAGGACAAAGCACATCAATATCAGGTATCATTTAATAAGAGATAACTATGAAAAAGGATTAATTAAACTAGTCAAAGTTTACACAGATGAACAATATGCTGATCTGTTTACAAAGGCTTTTGATGAACAGAGATTTAAATATCTAATATCAGCTATTGGGATGATAAATTTTGAGTAAGCTTTTCTTAAAACTAATTCTTATTATTTCTTAAAATATGTGTGTCCTAAGTTGTCTTCATCACTTTCATAAGCTCGTGTTTTCTTTGGATCAAAATTTCTTTTTGAAGACTTTCCTTATATTTTTGAAAACTTCTGATACTTTGGAAGTTATGCATTTAACTTCGGAAGCAAATCATGCCTTCAAAATAAATAACTGTCTAAGAAATTTACCTTCGGAAGAGCTTTCGGATTTATCTTCCGAAGCTTAAATACTTGTCTCAAACACTTACTTATTTTCAAGGACCATTTACTTCTAAAGCAAACCTAACTCTCGAAAGCTTTGTTGTTTTATATACAAAGCACTCAAGTTTTAATTTCTCTTCCGAAGCAAAATTCTCAAAACTCTCAGCAAATTCTTCCGAAGTCATTTTAGCTTCGGAAGCTTTTTAATTAAAACTTCCGAAGATAATTAACTTTCAGAAGCTTTTTGACTTCCAAGAAAACTACTTTTTGAGCAAAAGTAAACTACTTTTTCAGAGGTGGGACTGACATCCAGATTTCAAAGTTTATCCTCTTTCATTAAACTTTATCTGAAATCCCTCTCACATATAAACCCAACAGTTTCCCCCTCTTTCTATCATCTGTTCTTCCTCCAAACCTAAAAACCCAAATTTCTCTCTGAAATTTCTTTCTTCCTACTTTCTTTATCTTTAAGCTACCTCAAAATGGCCAACCTTGCTCACAGAAATGATCCCAACTTTACCATGCAGCTACACAGACAACACAATCAGGTTGTCTGTTACGCTCTGAAAAGATCCTCATTTCTCATAGGTGTGCCGTTTCTTAGCTCGGTCTAACTACTTCACCTCCCTAACCATTGATCCTCCACTCTATGAGGATCAATTGCTTAAAGGTCTTATCCCAATGGAGATTCCTGCTTCATGTGGTTATCCACAGCTTATCAAATAAGCATGGTGGATGCGACCAGATTCCTGAGGATCTCTCTTTCATAATCCATGGGATGGTTCAGGGGGTCAAATTCAGGTATTCTCAGTTTGTTTATACAAATTTACTTGGTAATTTAGACTCCTTAGAGTATTACATTTTTCCTAGATATGTCTAGTACATTCTTAACTGTGAACTGGGCTCACAGTTGAGGGAAACAGGTAACATTCTTAAATTTGGACAGATGAAGCCTGACATCTTTAAAATTTTGAAGAAGCCTATTGTTGGCTTCTCTGGGGTAGAAACAGCCCTTGTCCCAAAAATGTTAGAGCTCATTGCTCAAGGTGACAACCTAGCAGCACAAGCTAGTGTTGAGCCCACACATGCTACCTCCCAACCACCCACACAGCCTCAAATCACCATCACTTACCAAAGAAAATCCAAACAAACCCCTGCTCAGGCCCCCATATACTCACCCTTACAGGAAGAAATGGACACTGGAGCTCCCACTTCTCCTGAGGAGCAGACCACTCCCATCTTTTAAGAATCAGTGCTGAGGTTCCTCATGCTCAGCCTGATGAGCTCATTAGCCCAACTGCCTTAAGCCATCACTCTGAGTCTCAACACTCAAGTGATCAACCTTCAGGGGATAGTTACCATCCCCAGCCTATAGATCTCAACCAACCAATTCCCCACCTTGACTTCTATACTGATGAAGATCTAGGTTTCAATGAGTATAATGAGTCTCTCTTCTTTACCCCTACTCAAAGAGATAAGACTCCTGAGTCTCCTATCTATCCCACATCAGTCACCTACAACTGAAGTGGACACTTCTGAACCTGTTCAGGATGTCCATATGGAAGAGGCTCTCACTTCTGAAAGTGATTACGTCATTAAGACCTCAACCATGGTAACTCAGCCCACTGACATCTTAACTGAGATTGCCAGTGAGCAGAGGAAAACCAGCAGCCAAACCCCTGAAGCTGGTGATGAGAGAGAGGTCTTTGGTCCAATCATCTCATCCCCCAATGAGTCTTCTGATGAAGATGAGGGGAATCTGAAACTAAAGGTGCACAAACTGACTAAAACATGCACCTATTTAGTCTCAAAGGTTAGTCACCTTGAATCTCAGGTGACTACCTTACACAACAGGATCAATGATCAGCAACTTGAGATTTCATATCTTAAGGAAAAACTAGCTGGGAGACCCTTAAGAAGTGCTCAACCAGGAACACAAGAACCTGTGGATGTGATTGACCTATCTTCCAACTCACCTATGCAAGTGCGTGATGATACCAAAAAGGGAGAGAAAGTTATTACAGCCATAGAACCTGGGAGTTCTTCAGAGAGAGTGGACATTAAGGACTCACCATCCTCACTTGCAATTGTGCATTCTCAGCAACCTCCTCACGTTCACATTGATGTGGACTACACTGACTCCTTCATACAGAGTCTGTTTGAGGATGGGATACCAAGGGTATGTCGTCTTCACCATCTTCCAATCATATCATTGGGTGGAGGTATGACAACATCAAGAAAGCCCTAATCATCATAAGAATTCAAGGACAGCAAGAAGTCTTCAATTTTCAGACTTTGAACTACTATGAAGGTTTGGATTTAGTCAACATGCCACTTGTCAACCCAAGCAAATCAAGACAAGCTGACAGACTGGCTCAAAGAATCCAAGACAAGATCACTGCAGAGCTCAGCTTAAGAAGGAGACTTAGGCAATCAGGCAATGCCATCGGTCAACTGGATGTTGAGGCAGACCCTAAGATTAGTCATAGGGGAAACCTTGACTGAAGGCCCAGTGGCAGAACCTAAGATCCATGTCTCATCATCATCAACTGCTGCAGAGATCCACACTCCTATTGAGACACCTGCTGATGAAGGTGCTTCTCAACCTCTCTCTAGCCAGAGCTTAGATGCTACAACAAGCAATGAAGGCCAAAGCTCTCTCCACCCTGATTCACAAAGGTCTGTGAGTGACAAAGGGAAAAGAAAGATGACATCTAAGGAGATTGAGGAGGAGAGGAGAGAGAGAGAGAGAGGAAAAGGAGGCTGAGGGGAGAAAGTTCCTTGCTGAGTCTTCAAGACTCATGGAGTTTGCTATCAGGGCTGCCCCCAGACCAGATACTCAGAATGATGAGTTAAGGGCAGTCAGGATAAATTACCTGCAGACAAGGAACTATGACATAGACAGTGTCATATCTCTCCCCTTAGAAGAGTTGAATGAACTGGTTGATCTGGAAAGGTCAAAGGAAAAGAAGGAGGCAGAAGATGCAGAGCTTCTAGTACAAGTCAAAGAAGCGAGAAAAAGAAAAAGATTGTACAAGGATATGCCTACCCTCTCCCCAGTTTAGCAAAGTCCTGCACAACAAGATGTGGTTCAACAAGAACCTCAGGTAGACAAAGAAAAAGAAAGGATCAAGATGATCAACTACCTAAGTGCCATAGGCTTATATCAGGCAGATGCACTCCTTCCCTTGTCCTATGACTATGTTGAGTTTGAGTACTTAAAACAGCTTGAACTTGAGATAATCAAGGACAAAAAGACAACTAAGAAGAAAACTATGGGAAGAAGCTGCAAAATCAAGAGCTATCATCCAAAAGAGCATGAAGAAGTCTGTTGATAGGCAAAGGATGATGAGCTTCTTGAAGCTATATGGATTCTCCGGAAGGAGACTTGGCCCCATGTCTCTATCCACTATGGATGAGCATATTAGGGTGATCAAGCAGAAGATCAAAAGTGGAGAGCTCATTGACTTACACTCCACTCCAAGTCAAGCCCCACCTGAAGTGGAGGTTAAGATTGAACAACCAGAGACAACACAACCTGAACCTCCTGCTGAAACTCAGCAAGCTTCATCTTCTAATCCATAGCAGGGTCAACCTCTCTCTCCTTCTGAGCCTAAGAAAGAGGAAGTCCCAACTGAGAAAGATAGTGAAGATCAATCTGGTGCTGCAGGCCAGTCTTCTCAGTTAAAACCTGTTAAGAGAAAGAAGAGGATGGCTTCTAAACCAAAGCCAAAGAAGAAGAAGACTACACCCCAGGATGAATCAGAACATCTTGAGGTTATGCAGCCAGAGAATGCTACATCAACTCCAATTCAAACAGCTCCTCTAGCATCAGGAAGACCCATCTTGTCTTGGACATACACCACAAATTCTAGAAAGATGGCATGTCATTAGAGATCAAGGAACTGAAGACATTTACGCATGGCAAGATATGTTTTAATTGCCTCTGTATGATCTCTTTGATATGAACAGACACTTTGATAGTTTGAAGGATCCTGATCACCTTATGAAGAAAGGATTGGTGATCATCCTAATGAGGACTGTTGACATCTGAAGTCTACTAAGTGTTTTGGTAGCATCAACCTAGGGGAGTTGGTAGATCTCTTTGATATGAGAAGACACTTTGATAGTTTGAAGGATCCTGATCACCTTATGAAGAAAGGATTGGTGATCATTCTAATGAGGACTGTTCACATCTGAAGTCTACTAAGTGTTTTGGTAGCATCAGCCTAGGGGGAGTTTGTAGAGATTAATGAAGAGGCTGATGCAACCTAAACATCCAATGTCTATCCTGCATGCTGCACAAGTGCATTGAAGAAGAATGCTTAGGAAGTTTTACACATGCAACAGAAAATACTCTAAGTGTAAAATCTTCCGAAGCCAAATATGAAGTCTTCCGAAGCCTCAGAGACAAAGTCTTCCGAAGCTTCAACTCATGAAGACAGATTTCTTCCGAAGACTTTTAATACATGCTTTATCTGATGTATTGTTCCATAAGCTGGACACCTTTCTGTTGCACCTCTGTAAGGTCACCAACTTACATGAGTTGGTGAAAAGGTCTATGCTTTTGGTAACTGTACATTAAGGTCTTGAGTCTGTAACTTTTTACTTTATGTACTTTATCCTTTTTATAATAGATAAGGATGTGAGCTATGGCATGTCATAGTCACAAGTCAAAAGGCAATCTGCCTCTTGACTCTTCAATTGATTTTGTTTTGTGTCTAGTCAATTGTATCCAGCTGTCTTTCAAAGTATAGCCGGCTGTAGGATGTAGTATAAGTATCTCATATTCTTGTATCTTTCATATATGCTTTGTAACACTTGTAATAGAACATAAAGAAAGCAATATACTGTATTCTTGAAAACCATATACTTGTGTTCTTTGTGTTCTGTCTCTTACATTACTTGTGTTCTTAGTGTCTTACCTGGTTAATCCAGTTTACTGTTTGATTAAGTTTAGTTAATCTCCTTTTTGTGTTGTTGTGTTGTAACTCTACACCCTTCAACGATCCTGCAATTTCTTTCGGCTAACACGAAAAATTCTGATAAATGGATGCTTGATTATGCTCTTCAAAAGGTTCTAAGTGAGCTAGCTGCAGCAAGAGAGACATTTTGGCTGTTAATGCTTTTGAAACCATAGCTTATGTCCTAAGATAATTCACAAGGATAGAGATTAAATGTTGAAACTGAAAGTGTTAGTTTGGAATCAAAAGGTAAACTTCAAGAGTGGTTAATCGAGTTCCTCCGTTGAGAATATTGAAGAATCAAAAACCGATTTGGAGAAAGAAAATCACATTCAAAATGTAACCAGGGCAAAATAGTCATATTTTGATTTTTTTTAAATATAATCCGTAAACTCGATATTTTATTAGCTTGAAATAATATATATGATATTTTAAAAAATTTAAGGGTATTATGAAATTCTCTCAAAATAATGAAACTAAAAACATAACTTTAAAAAACAAGACAGAATTACATATATAATTACAAATACCCCTTTCTTTTACATATATACCCAACTCAAAAATATAATTCCATATATCCCCTTCTTTAATAAAATTTTACATAATGACAAATATACCCTTTTAGAAAATAGAAACTTTCACTTGGTTCCAGTACTACATGTAAACATCGATAAGCGAATACACTTCCTTTCATAATATTTTATACACAATGTGACTTTTATTCACTATTTTACAATTGGGTACCATTACAAACTGTAAGTATTGACAAAATGATTTTATTAACTATTTTGCAATATGCTCATTTAAATGAATTCTTTCTTTTATCTTAATTTTGTTTGTAGGAGAATATATGTAATTGTCCAAAAAACAATGATCAAATGGATTATAACATAAAACTGCCTAAGAGGATTCATATCAAATTCTTTATTCTCATCCTTGTAACTGCATAAAATTATTATTATTTTCTTTTTTTATTAAATAATACATGCTTATACTTTTATCATTACCTTTTTAATCACTTCACTCCTAATTACTTTCAAAAAATATTAAAAAGTTTAGAGGGGTGAACAACATCAATGCAAATATGCATATGAACAATAATATTTTCTCTTATCCGCTCACAAGCATTCTTTATAATATAATAAACATATTGTGAATGCTCTAAATAGATATTCAAATAATATACTTCTATAATCCTATTTTAACTTGCTAATTATTTATAGCGTGGGGTTATTGTAAAAAGAAAAGAAAAACTGAATGTGTGAGAACTATTATTATCCATTAGATCTTAGATCTAAGGGCTAAGAAAATTTGATAGTATAATGATAAATAATTGAAATTTTAAATGATAGACCAAGGGTACCGTAGTCTTGACCATATTATTAAGGTCCACTTTTTTTAAAACCCCCGTAACTTTTACATGACATTATTTTTCTAAAAACATTACACCATAAAAAAGTAATTTGTGATCTTTAAAACACCTATAATTTTGATAAATAATAAATCATTTTTTTCTTTACGTTATGTCAGCTGATTGTGTGATATTCGGTAGCTCATTGTGTAATATCAGATCATTGTGTAATATTCATAGGATTATTGTGACTAATGTTTACCGTTTTTGTTATGTATTGTATTTTAAATGTTGATTTTTAAATAACACAATGTTAAAAATGTAATTTTTGTATGTTTTTCAGTTCGTTGTCTAATCCTGAATAGGTTATTGTGCAATCCTAATCAAACAAATCATTGTATTTATTGCTAATCATTGCTCTAGTGCTAGTCACTGTGTTACTTATTGTATCTAAAAAAATTTTAGCGCTTTTTTAAAATGGTGATCTTCAAATAAAACAATGCTAAAAATTTAATTTTTTGCGTTTTTTAGTTTATTGTATAATTCTTGTTAATGGAATTGTATTACTAGAACTCACTTAATTACAATGAAAATAAACACCTCTAAATATAGAGGTGTTGAACCCTAATCTATGGCTCATGAGCCTTAACTGATAATTACAAATGGGCTAACACAAGCAATATATACATAATTAACACTCCTCATCAATTTGGAGCATAGATGTTTATCATACCCAACTTGTTACATATAATGTCTTGTAAGGCCCCGTTCCCGGGACGCTTACAGCTGGGTTCTCATCGCAAATAAAACATATAATTACATTTGCATTTAATAAATCGCAGCGGAAAACTAAAACAAACTTTCATTCCATGTAAATGCTTTTGCAACTAATACAACATTCATTACAAAAATAGTTTGTTCGCATTACAATGCAAAAACGTTAATCAAAAGAATGCCATTCCAAAAGAGCTGAGTAGTCGCCCGTGCCATCCTCAGCAATCATTACCTGCCAACTGGAAACACATCAAAGTCAGCGTTGCTGAGTGAGTTCTAGTTTGATAAATAAAACATACTTTACTTTCATATAAAAACCGTTCGTTACTTTTACATGATCACATAACATACGTACACATAGATAATATCATTATTATCTTCTTCATTCGTTCATTCGTTCTTTCATTACCTTACTTGCGCATCGGACATCATCCCAAACCAATACCATGTGCTACACCCCGGTTAGTCGTAGCTACCGGGCCGAAGTCAACAAATGACAGCTAAACGTATGCCACGGTACTAGGAGTAACCATCAGTCTTAGTTACTGGGCCGAAGTCAACGATTGACAGCTAAACGTATGCCACAGTACTAGGGGTGAGCGGTGGAGGTTCTACATTTAGGGTCAATCACCAAGAAGGACCCCGTATCCGATGTGTGCAAGACGTTTCATTCGTTCATCATGTTCCTCTTTCTTTATCTTTCACTTTACGTTACATAATACTTCGTTCATTCATCATAACAAGTAAAGCCACAGGAAAGATATTATACATCACATTAAGGAACATAACATGCATCAACATCAAATCATACAGGGCAACATCATACTTACATAATGTACAACATCATCACCCTCATCGTGGCCAACATGCTTTCTAAGACCTCGATCGTCATCTTAAAAACTCTTATGGGAACCTTTACATCGACACTTACATCTGCACTTTCCCCCGAAAGTCAGAAGTCAATCTACACCTTCCTCGGGTTCAACAGCCCTATTCGGGCGTATGGACACCCTTCAGTCGCATGGCCTCCATGCGACTGAACATCATGCGATTGAACCAATACGGATGAACACCTATGCGAATGAACATCCAGTCGTGCGAATGGACCCTCAGTCCCATGACCCCCATGCGACTGGCCCTCCAGTCGTGCGAATGAACCCCAAACGTGCGAATGGACCCCAATCGCACCCTAATCGGCCGTATGGCCTCCATTCGGCCTCCAGTCGGTCGCCTAGCCCTAACTGATGCAGAATGCAATTCAACCCGACTGCAACCGAGGTTTTTCGGCCCCCAAACTCATCTAAACCCATTTTAAGCCTAAATCGACCATCCTAAACCTTAGGGATGCATACCATAACATCATTCAAGCACAACCAAGCAAGAAATCAAGTCACAATCGCGTCATACATATACATACACATACACAAACGGGTCAACTTACACACATACGAAAAACTCGATTTCAGATGTTTTCCAGCCCCAAATCGTTTGAAAACAAGTAAAAGAGGGGTCCTAGAACTCACCTAAATGAGCACAATGACAAGAGCTTCGATTCGGCTTGCTTCACGACGATTTTGGCGACCCGAACCGACCCAAACCAACACTTTTTCCTCTTTTTCCCTTCTTTCTCTCTATTCTTCTCTTTGTGAGCTGAAATGTGAGTGTGGGGAGAGTGGGCTGCCCTCTCCCTACATATGTCACCATATTTCCCAACTTTTCTTCGTTGGCGGGTTTGGTCCCTCGACTTTTGGACTTTATTTTCTTTTCTTTCGCCACCGGCTTCAAAATAATATATCCGGGTGTTACAAGTCCACCCCCCTTAAATAGGTTTCGTCCCCGAAACTGTTATTCGTCGAACAAACGTGGATAATGCTGTCTCATTTCTTCTTAGTCTCCCACGTTGACTCGGACCCCTTCCTGTGCTTCCACTGTACACGCACCAGAGGAACCACTTTATTCCTTAGCCTCTTTTCTTTACGATCGATGATTGCCACTGGTTGCTCCACATAGTTGAGCCGTTCGTCTACTTGAATATCTTCCAATGGGACAATCATATCTTCCTCTGCTAAGCACTTCCTTAAATGAGATACATGGAATGTCGGTGAATTCCACTTAACTCATCCGGCAACTCCAATCTATAGGCCACCTCTCCTACTCGAGCAATGATTCGGAAAGGGCCTATATATCTTGGGCTCAACTTGCCCCGCTTTCTGAATCTGATAATACCCTTCCAATGTGAGACCTTCAACATAACCGGTCACCCACCTGGAACTCAATTGGCCTACGTCGCTTATCGGCATACGACTTCTGTCTATCCTTGGCTGCCTTCATGAAGGCTTTAATCTTTTCAAGCTTTTCTGCCGTAGCCTCGATTACTTCGACGCTCCCCAATTCCTTCTGACCAATATCACCCCAACAAACGTGTTCTGCATCTCCTACCGTATAGCATCTCATATGGTGCATACCAATACTGGCATGATAGCTGTTTTTGTATGAGAATTCAGCTAACGGTAGATGGTTATCCCAACTTCCCCCAAAATCATCACACATGCCCGAAGCATGTCTTCCAGTGTCTGAATGGTCCTTTCTGACTGACCATCAGTTTGGGGATGATAAGCCGTGCTAATATGTAACCTCGTCCCCATGGCGTCGTGAAATTTCTTCCAAAATTTAGAGGTAAACCGGTGTCACGATCAGACACAATAGACACCGGCACACCATGACGAGCTACAATTTCCTTGATGAACAGATCAGCCAACCTCTCAGATGAATACGTCTCGCGGATCGGTAGAAAATGAACGCTCTTCGTCAGACGATCAACTATCACCCATATGGCATCGTACCCTTTCGGGGTACGCGGCAGCTTCGTAATGAAGTCCATGGTGATGTGCTCCCATTTCCATTCTGGTATATCCAAAGGTTGTATCTTCCCATACGGCTTTTGATGCTCTGCCTTCACCTGTAAGCAAGTAAGGCACTTACTCACATACTCCACCACGTCACGCTTCATACCCGGCCACCAATAATTCTTCTTCATGTCATGGTACATCTTCGTGGCACCAGGATGAATGGAGTATCGAGTCTTGTGGGCTTCATCCATTATCTTCGCCCGTAGATCCCCAAAACGAGGAATCCACACACGACTGAATCGAGTTCTAACACCGAGTGTGTTTTCACCCAATTCCCCAACCAGACCTTCATCCTTTCCGAGTTAAGGTGATCTTCTTTCAATGCCTCATCTTGCAACTCCTTAACTTGCTTCATCACATCGGAGGTCATGATTAATTGATAAGCTTTCACCCGAATCGGTTCGGGCCTTTCCTTTCGACTAAGGGCATCCGCCACCACATTAGCTTTGCCTGGATGGTAATGGATCTCGCAATCATAATCCTTTATAAGTTCCAACCATCTCCTCTGCCTCATGTTCAGATCCTTTTGCTCGAAGAAATACTTCAAACTCTTATGATCGGTGAATATGGTGCACTACGTCCCGTAGAGATAGTGCCTCCATATCTTTAGTGCAAAGACCACGGCTGCTAGCTCCAAGTCATGAGTAGGATAATTGACCTCATGAACCTTTAACTGTCGAGATGCATAGGCAATAACCTTCCCTCTCTGCATTAACACACACCCCAACCCTGAGTAGGAAGCATCAGAATAAACCACCAAATCTTCGCTTCCATCGGGTAATGACAGAACAGGAGCTTGAGTCAGTCTTGCCTTCAGCTCTTCGAACGCCTTCTCTTGAGCTTGACCCCATACAAACTTCACATCCTTTCGGGTTAACTTAGTTAGTGGAGAAGCAATCTTAGAGAAGTCTTGGATGAATCTTCTATAGTAGCCCGCCAAGCCCAAGAAACTACGGATCTCGGATGGCGTCTTTGGTGACTTCCATTGCATAACCACCTCCACCTTCGCCGGGTCAACCATAATCCCGTCAGGATTCACCACATGACCCAAAAACTGAACTTCTCGCAACCAAAATGCGCACTTGGAGAATTTAGCATACAATTTCTCCCTTCTCAACGTCTCTAGAACCTCTCGAATGTGACCGGCATGCTCAATCTCGCTCTTCGAATAAATCAGGATATCATCAATAAACACAATCACTGATGATCCAACATAGGCCGACACACACGGTTCATCAGATCCATAAAAGCAGCTGGCGCGTTGGTCAAACCAAAGGACATGACAAGAAACTCGTAATGGCCATAGCGCGTACGGACAGCTGTTTTAGGGATATCTTGCTCCTTCACCTTCAACTGATGATAACCAGATCGAAGATCTATCCTCGAGAACCAACTAGCACCCTGAAGCTGATCGAACAAATCATCTATCCTCGGTAAGGGGTAGCGGTTCTTCACTGTCAACTTGTTCAGTTCGCGGTAGTCAATGCACATCCTCATACTACCATCCTTCTTCTTTACAAATAGGACCGGAGCACCCCAAGGGGAGATACTCGGTCTAATGAACCCCTTATCAAGCAGCTCTCGCAGCTGCTCCATCAACTCTTTCATCTCGGTTGGAGCCAATCGATACGGTGCCTTGGCAACAGGTTGGGCACCCGGTATCAGATCAATCTGAAATTCAATTTCTCTGTCAGGTGGCACTCCTGATAAGTCTTCTGGGAACACGTCTGGAAAGTCACATACAACTGGTACATCAGCTAGTTGTGGTGTTGGTGTATCCACATCCTTTACATAAGCCAAATAGGCGCTACATCCACGCCTCGTACACTTTCCCGCCACCGCCATTGAGATCACCTTCGGAGTCGTAGTAACCCGATCACCATAAACCGTTACCAAACTTCCGTCAGGCGCTATCAACCGAACCATCTTCTTGCGACACACAATGTTCGCCTCGAAATCCGCCAACCAATCCATCCCAAGAACCAAATCGAAACCACCCAAGGTCATCACAAACGGTCTAACAGGAAACTTGTGACCCTCAAGTTCCACATCACAATTCTCTATCATCTCAGAAATCCTGGTAGACTTACCTATGGCAGTTTCTACATCAAAGGGCGCATCAACACGTCTACTACTAACAGGCAGCTTAGCATAGAAAGCAGCAGAAATAAAACTCTTACTAGCACCCGAATCAAATAACACAGAAGCTAAAGTTGGTTCACTAGAAACGTACCGGACACAACGTCAGGGTCCGTCCTAGCCTCCTCCTGTGTCATGGTGAACGCCCTGGCGCTCGCCCTCGGTCCATCACTTCCCGTCTTCTTCACCCCTGAACCCTCAGTCCTCGACTTCTTACAATCTCTACTCATATGACCAGTTTCCCCACAGTTAAAACATTTGCTCGACATGCAATCCTTCACCATATGCCTGTCTTCCCACACTTGAAGCACAAGTTTGACCCAAACCTACATTCCCCGCTGTGCTCCCTTCCATACTTGCCACACCTTTTCGACCCCGCACTTGATGTGACCACACGCGTTCATCCACCCGTGCCTTTTTATTACCCATCGGGGCATCACCCCGACCGAACCGTTTCCCGTTCCAGTTCCGATCACCACCACCCTTCTTACTTGCTTCAGTCACCACCACCTCCCGCTCATCACACAGCCTCCCTGCCAAATCAACCGCCGACCTAAACGTGCTTGGCCGGGCGGCGATCATATGCCAGTGAACATCCACCGGTAAACCCTGAATGTACCTCTTAATTTTCCGAGACAGAGGCGTCACCTGATCAGGCACAAGCCGTGCCATTTCATTAAACTTGGTGGTATACTGCTGGTGTGTCATGGTTCCAGCCTCCAACTGTAAAAACTCCCTTTCCAACTTATCCATTTCTCTGTGAGGACAGAACTCCTCAATCACCATCTTCTTCAACCCAGGCCATTTCATTCTCCCGATCGCCCGGTTACCCTCTGCTTGGACAATGTTATCCCACCAACACAGAGCTGAATCCACAAAAGAGTGGGTAGCAAACTTCACCTTTTGGTCCTCTCGGCACTCGCTGATATCGAGAACAGCTTCCATTTCCCTCACCCACCGGTGAGCGGCTGCAGCGGTGCCGTTTCCATCAAAAGTAGGGGGCTTGCATCTCATAAAAGCCCCATAATTACATCCTCGCACTGCCTCTGGCACAGGCTCTTCTTCTTCCTCTTCATCATCAGACAGAACCGTTTCCGGCCCTGGTTGTTCCCGTTCTCCAGAGGATCTGTTTCTTTCTTTCCTTTCCCCTTCTCGTACAGCCTTAATAACTTCAGTCACCACAGACGGTAAGATTGTCTGCATGACCTGATGGACTTCTTCTACAACAGCCTCCTTTACTGAGGCTCTCAGATTGGCGCTTTCGTCGCCACCCTCCGGATGAGGGATATCTGGTTCCTCATGAACCACCCTCTCAACTCTGGGTCTCCCTCTCTTGGTCGCGGTTCCGCACCGTGACCTCCACCCCTAGAAGCTTTCGAAGATCTACCTCCGCCATCACACGCACACTGAAAGATTCAAATACCAACACGGTCATTCAAGGAAACAACTCAGTTTATGTTAAGTATAGTAAGTCCCTAATTACAGTGGCCAGTTGTGATTAGCCACTTACTTTACCTATGGCAGTTTCTACATCAAAGGGCGCATCAACACGTCTACTACTAACAGGCAGCTTAGCATAGAAAGCAGCAGAAATAAAACTCTTACTAGCACCCGAATCAAATAACACAGAAGCTGAAGTCTGGTTCACTAGAAACGTACCGGACACAACGTCAGGGTCCGTCCTAGCCTCCTCCTGTGTCATGGTGAACGCCCTAGCGCTCGCCCTCGGTCCATCACTTCCCGTCTTCTTCACCCCTGAACCCTCAGTCCTCGACTTCTTACAATCTCTGCTCATATGACCAGTTTCCCCACAGTTAAAACATTGCTCGACATGCAATCCTTCACCATATGCCCTGTCTTCCCACACTTGAAGCACAAGTTTGACCCAAACCTACATTCCCCGCTGTGCTCCCTTCCACACTTGCCACACCTTTTCGACCCCGCACTTGATGTGACCACACGGCGTTCATCCACCCGTGCCTTTTTATTACCCATCGGGGCATCACCCCGACCGAACCGTTTCCCGTTCCAGTTCCGATCACCACCACCCTTCTTACTTGCTTCAGTCACCACCACCTCCCGCTCATCACACAGCCTCCCTGCCAAATCAACCGCCGACCTAAACGTGCTTGGCCGGCGGCGATCATATGCCAGCGAACATCCACCGGTAAACCCTGAATGTACCTCTTATTTTCCGAGACAGAGGCGTCACCTGATCAGGCACAAGCCGTGCCATTTCATTAAACTTGGTGGTATACTGCTGGTGTGTCATGGTTCCAGCTTCCAACTGTAAAAACTCCCTTTCCAACTTATCCATTTCTCTGTGAGGACAGAACTCCTCAATCACCATCTTCTTCAACCCAGGCCATTTCATTCTCCCGATCGCCCGGTTACCCTCTGCTTGGACAATGTTATCCCACCAACACAGAGCTGAATCCACAAAAGAGTGGGTAGCAAACTTCACCTTTTGGTCCTCTCGGCACTCGCTGATATAAGAACAGCTTCCATTTCCCACCCACCGGTGAGCGGCTGCAGCGGTGCTGTTTCCATCAAAAGTAGGGGGCTTGCATCTCATAAAAGCTCCATAATTACATCCTCGCACTGCCTCTGGCAGCAGGCTCTTCTTCTTCCTCTTCATCATCAGACAGAACCGTTCCGCCCTGGTTGTTCCCGTTCTCCAGAGGATCTGTTTCTTTCTTTCTTTCCCCTTCTCGTACAGCCTTAATAACTTCAGTCACCACAGACGGTAAGATTGTCTGCATGACCTGATGGACTTCTTCTACAACAGCCTGCTTTACTGAGGCTCTCAGATTGGCGCTTTCGTCGCCACCCTCCGGATGAGGGATCTCTGGTTCCTCATGAACCACCCTCTCAACTCTGGGTCTCCCTCTCTTAGGTCGCGGTTCCGCACCGTGACCTCCACCCCTAGAAGCTTTCGAAGATCTACCTCCGGCCATCACACGCACACTGAAAGATTCAAATACCAACACGGTCATTCAAGGAAACAACTCAGTTTATGTTAAGTATAGTAAGTCCCTAATTACAGTGGCCAGTTCTGATTAGCCACTTACTTTACTCTTCATACCCCAAGTATTACCTGTCCTGACTACATCAGTATTTAAACCTACATATAACACATAACACATACCATGCGCACATGAAACCGGTTAACTTTACGAAAATACATGATGGCACGCAGCTACTCAGTTTGGCATCCAATTCCCTTCCCGTCCCATTCTCAGTTTAAGATTAGGTTTATTCTGAAAATTTACCCATTTCACTTAAACTTTGGCTCTGATACCAACTTGTAAGCCGTTCCCGGGACGCTTACAGCTGGGTTCTCATCGCAAATAAAACATATAATTACATTTGTATTTAATAAATCGCAGCGGAAAACTAAAACAAACTTTCATTTCCATGTAAATACTTTTGCAAACTAATACAACATTCATTACAAAAATAGTTTGTTCGCATTACAATGCAAAAACGTTAATCAAAAGAATGCCATTCCAAAAGAGCTGAGTAGTCGCCCGTGCCATCCTCAGCAATCATTACCTGCCAACTGGAAACACATCAAAGTCAGCGTTGCTGAGTGAGTTCTAGTTTTATAAATAAAACATACTTTACTTTCATATAAAAACCGTTCGTTACTTTTACATGATCACACAACATACGTACACATAGATAATATCATTATTATTCTTCATTCGTTCATTCGTTCTTTCATTACCTTACTTGCGCATCGGACATCATCCCAAACCAATACCATGTGCTACACCCCGGTAGTCGTAGCTACCGGGCCGAAGTCAACAAATGACAGCTAAACGTATGCCACAGTACTAGGGGTGAGCGGTGGAGGTTCTACATTTAGGGTCAATCACCAAGAAGGACCCCGTATCCAATGTGTGCAAGACGTTCATTCGTTCATCATGTTCCTCTTTCTTTATCTTTCACTTTACGTTACATAATACTTCGTTCATTCATCATAACAAGTAAAGCCACAGGAAAGATATTATACATCACATTAAGGAACATAAACATGCATCAACATCAAATCATACAGGGCAACATCATACTTACATAACGTACAACATCATCACCCTCATCATGCCCAACATGCTTTCTAAGACCTCGATCGTCATTTTAAAAACTCTTATGGGAACCTTTACATCGACACTTACATCTGCACTTTCCCCCGAAAGTCAGAAGTCAATCTACACCTTCCTCGGGTTCAACAGCCCTATTCGGGCGTATGGACACCCTTCAGTCGCATGGCCTCCATGCGACTGAACATCATGCGATTGAACCAATACGGATGAACACCTATGCGAATGAACATCCAGTCGTGCGAATGGACCCTCAGTCGCATGACCCCCATGCGACTGGCCCTCCAGTCGTGCGAATGAACCCCAATCGTGCGAATGGACCCCAATCGCACCCTAATCGGCCATATGGCCTCCATTCGGCCTCCAGTCGGTCGCCTAGCCCTAACTGATGCAGAATGCAGTTCAACCCGACTGCAACCGAGGGTTTTCGGCCCCCAAACTCATCTAAACCCATTTTAAGCCTAAATCGACCATCCTAAACCTTAGGGATGCATACCATAACATCATTCAAGCACAACCAAGCAAGAAATCAAGTCACAATCGCGTCATACATATACATACACATACACAAACGGTCAACTTACACACATACGAAAAACTCGATTTCAGATGTTTTCCAGCCCCAAATCGTTTGAAAACAAGTAAAAGAGGGGTCCTAGAACTCACCTAAATGAGCACAATGACAGAGCTTCGATTCGGCTTGCTTCACGACGATTTTGGCGACCCGAATCGACCCGAACCAACACTTTTTCCTCTTTTTCCCTTCTGTCTCTCTATTCTCCTCTTTGTGAGCTGAAATTGAGTGTGGGGAGAGTGGGCTGCCCTCTCCCTACATATGTCACCACATTTCCCAACTTTTCTTCGTTGGCGGGTTTGGTCCCTCGACTTTTGGACTTTATTTTCTTTTCTTTCGCCACCGGCTTCAAAATAATAAATATCCGGGTGTTACATGTCTATTTGTGTTTTTCTAAGATGTTTGGTAAAGATTTCTGCTAGTTGAAACTCAGTCTTGACATGAATCGGTTGAATGGATGGAGGATCAACTTGAGTGCCCGTCACATGATCTCTGATAAGATAACAATCAACTTCTATGTGTTTAGTCCTCTCATGAAATACTTGATTCTTGGCTGTGTATAGCAGATTGATTATCATAATATAACCTCATCAAGTCATTAGAAACAACCCCAAGTTCTCTGAGTAATGACGAACCCAAATCATCTCTAACGTAACATCTGCCATAACTCTATACTCTGATTCAGCACTTGACCTAGATACAGTGTGTTGCTTCTTACTCTTCCACGATACCAGGTTCCCTCCAACAAATACATAATATCCAGTTGTAGATTGTCGTGAAACAGGGCAGCCTACCCAATCAGCATTTGAGAATCTGGATATTCGTCCATCTCCTTCTTCAGTAAAAGCACCCACACGGCAGTGACCTTGATCAAAATACAAGATCCCTAATCCCGATGCATTCTTAAGATATCCTAGAACACGAAGGGTAGCATCCCAATGTCCAGTATATGGAGAAGCCATAAAGTGACTTAAGACACTAACAACAAAGGAGACATCGGGACGAGTAACTATCAAGAAGTTAAGTTTTCCCACTAACCGTCTGTATTGTTCAGTATCCTTCATCGGACTTCCATCTTCTGGAAGAAGCTTTCCAGTAGGAAGCACCGGGCTGTCTATTGGTTTACACCCTAGTAAACCACTTTCAGACAACATTTCAAAAACATAATTCCATTGAGATAGAAGGATTCCTTGTGGTGAACGTGATAGAAGGATTCCTTGTGGTGAACGTGATACCTCAATGCCAAGAAAGTATCTAAGACGACCAAGGTCTTTATCTAAAACCGGGACTGAAGAAATTGTTTAAGATTGGTGATTCCAACCTCGTCATCTCCGGTGATGATTATGTCATCCACATAAATAACCAGAATGATCCTCCGATCCTGATGATGTCTAAAAAATACAGAATGGTCATATGCACTACGAGTCATCCCAATTCAATCATAACATTAGAAAATCGACCAAACCATGCTCTGGGAGACTGCTTAAGACCATACAATGAACGACGTAATCTGCATACTGTCGAGGCCTCCTCCTCGACAATATACCCAGGTGGCTGCTCCATATATACCTCCTCCTCAAGAACACCATGAAAAAGGCGTTCTTGACATCAAGTTGATGGAGCGGCCAATGATTAATGGCAGCAAGAGCAGTGGAAATGCGAACAGAGGGCATTTTGGCAACGGGAGAAAAGTCTCATTATAATCAATGCCATATGCCTGAGAATAACCCTTAGCAACTAAACGGACCTTCAATCGAGGTGCTGGTCCATCAAGGTTTGGTTTAAATGTAAATAACCACCGACAACCAACAACGCTTCCCAGGTGGAAGCGATTGAAGATCCCATGTATGATTGGCATGAAGGGCCCCAATCTCCTCTTCCATAGCCTTTCTCCATCCGAGGTGAGCTAGGGCTGTCATCACATTCTTGGGAATCGAGTATGAATCAATGGTACTGGGGTAGGCATGACACTCGGGTGAGAGATGTGCATAGGAAACATAATTCTGAATAGGGTAATGAGTGGGATGTCTAGGTTCTTTGTGGAAGGCGATGGGGATATCAGGATATGGGGCACTGGGTGGGTCATAAGAGGTGGATCGTGTGTAGAGTGGGTAATATCAAGTAAGGGTGTATCATTAGTATTGTTAGAATGTGGAACTGAAGACGTACCCGAGTCATGGGCCGGCTGGGAATCAAGAGTTGTCGTCGTGTTTTTATGTCACCTGGCATATGTGAAATGCAATGGTTGATTCTTTGTCGGTAGGCCAGATGAAGCAGGAACTGAATCTGAGACCGGAGGCTCCGCTGGAACAGTGGAGACAAGAATAATATGAACATTAAAGGACTCGGGTGTAACAAGATCAGGGTTAGAATCAGGAAACAAATAATCAAGAGAATCAGAAGACTCAAGGAAGTAAGGACATGACTCGTGAAAAGGACATCAGCACTAGTGAAGTAATGACGAAGGGAGGGAGAGTAACAACGATACCCTTCTGAACACGAGAGTATCCAAGAAAAACGCAACGAATGGCCCGAGGGTCAAGTTTGGTTGTCCCTGGATGATGATCATGAACATAGGCTACACACCCAAAGATTTTAGGTGCAAGGTTTTAATAAATAAACCCAAGTGGTACGTGAATAATCATCAATAAATGTAACAAAGTACTCAAAACCAAGTGCAGTCTTAACAAGGAAAGGTCCCCAAATATCAGAATACAAAAGTTCAAACGGGTTACAGACTCGACTAGACACTTTTGGGAGATAAGGGCGCCTGGTGTGTTTACCAAGCTGACATGACTCACAATGAAATTCAGAAGAAACAGATAATCCGGTTTCATTTGCCTCAGAACCGCTCTAGAGGGATGGCTTAGCCGGCAATGAGCCTCCCTGATGCTGGAATCACATATGTTAGTGGTAGGTTGTGACATTAAAGACAGATGATAATCCTAATTCAATACCAGTTCCAATCAGTCGGTTCGTCCCTAGTTCCTGAAAAACACAGTGAGTGGGGTAAAATTTTGCACAACAGTTATTTTGTTTGGTGAGTTGGCTTACGGAACAAAGGTTATCAGGAAACTTGGGTACTAACAATACAGATGAAAGTGTTAGGTTTTTCGAGTTGCTAATGGACCCGATACCACGAACTAGGCATGATGATCCATCAGCCATTTGAACAGGAGGGTGAGAGGTATTTTGTAGGTTGGACAATATACCTTGATTCCCAGTCATGTGATGAGTGGCCCCAGTATCAACAATCCATGACGAGTTAAGACTAGCAAATGTACCTGAAGAAGCCGAATTAGCATGTGGACTGGTAGTGTGTGATTGAAGGCTTAGCAATTGTTGAAATTGGTTATACTCCTCCTGGCTTAGTGAGTACGTTGGGGTCGTAGAACCAACTGGATCAAAGAAATCATCAGCAGTGGCTAATCTTGCCTTGGGTCGAGGAGGTGGTAGAGATCCAGGAGGGCGATTTGGGCAATTATACTTTGTGTGACCTTCGTGGTGACAATAGTGACATGTGATTCCATTGCCTCGACCAATGCCTTTTCGTTGGGTTGAATTAGAGCCACGACCAATGCCTTTTCGTTGGGTTGAATTAGAGCCACCACATGCCTTTACTAACAGATGCACTGGTATGCATAGCAGAAGTGTTAGTGTCTCGAGTCGTGGCATCCGACCATACATCTCCTGTAGTAGGTGATATTTGGATGCCACTAATGAGGTAGCACTAGAGTTACTCAACAGTAATGGTCGAGCACTAGAGTACTTGGGTGATAGACCAGCAATGAACACCATAATATCCATTTTCTTGTTGCGCTCCTCCTGAACTTTCAGATTAGTGGTTGGTGGGTACAAAGTACGTAATTCATCTCTAAGTTTTGAGAACCGGGTAAAGTAATCAGTGAAGGTGGAGTCACCTTGCTCAACCCTGTTGTATGCCTGGACCACAGAAAAGACATGTGACAGGGATTCTTTGGTAGAAAAAAACAATGAAAGATGCTCCCACATTTCTTTCACAGTACTGAAGTTTTGAGCAATAGCAAGCGTCGGTGGCTCCATGGAATTCCACAAAGCCATTTGGATACCACTATCATCAAGGCGCCATTCCTTTGATATCAAATCCGGAGGTGGTTCGGTCAAATGATGTTCTTTACCAACACTTATAAGTCCTTTTTCAACAAAGAGACTCCACGAACTCCAATTTCCAGAGTCAAGTTTAACAAGAATACGTAACACAGCAGAGTAATTGATGATACCTGGAGCAATCTGAGTTGGGTTGGCTGACTCGGTCTTCTTTTCATCACCCATGTTAATAATATCTGAAAACAGAAGGCTGAATCTAATAGCAAAACAGAGAAACGTGAGGAGCAAGAAACATATCACATAGATCAACTGGGATAGAAATTCCGATGATTCTGGAGCAACGACGGTAGCCGGAGGTGGTGTCACGCGCCCGTACGCGGCGGCGCGTGAGAAACAATGGCGCAACAGTGGCAGTGAGTGAGAAACAGTGGCGCAACAACGGCGGCGCGTGAGAAACAGTGGCGCAACAGCGGCGTCGAGTGAGAAACAGTGGCGCAACAACGGTGGCGCGTGAGAAACAGTGGCGCAACAACGGCGACGCATGGCAGCGCATGAGGGGGCAGACGGTGGTGATTTTTTTGGGGAACCCTAATCGGGGGTCGCTGAGGCTGATGGTGGTGGCGGTGAGATACAAAAGTTTTCCGAAGACGGGTTTGAAAGCTAGACAGATCTGGACAGTGACAGGTTTTGGAAGCAAAGCAGATCAGGTGGTGGCTAGGGTTTGTACTAGGAGCTAAGTAGCTCTGATACCATGTTAATGGAATTGTATTACTAGAACTCACTTAATTACAATGACAATAAACACCTCTAAATATTAAGGTGTGAAACCCTAATCTATGATCCATGGGCCTTAACTGATTATTACAAATGGGCTAACACAAGCAATATATATATAATTAACAATTCTAATCAGGTCATTGTGTAATACTCGTCAAATAGCTCAATGTGCCTATTGATAATTATCAAGTCTAGTGTTGGTCATTGCATTGCCCATTGTGTTATGTAATATGTTTTTTAGAATGATGAGTTTTTAAATAATTACAATTTAAAATGTAATTTTTTTCAGTTTATTATGTAATCCTGATCAGGTCATTGTGTAATCCTCGTCAAGCAGCTTATTTTGTCGAGTGGTAATCATCGAGTGCAGTGTTGGTCATTGTGTTATCAAGTTTGTCTAATGTTAATTATTGTGTTATGCATTGTAATGATTATTTTTGAATAACACAATAATAAGAAACGTAAACCTTATATGTTTCAAGTTCATTATGTATTCCACATTAGATCGAGTCTAGCCTTGGTCATTGTATCTAATATTGACTATTGTGTTATGTATTGTGTTTTTTAATATTATGATTTTCAAATAACACAACATGATTTTTTTTACGTTTTTCAACTCATTATGTAATACTGATCATGTCAATGTGTAATTATCGTCAATCATCTCATTGTGTCGATTGCTAATAAACGAGTATAGTGCTAGTAATTATGTTACCAATTTTGTTTAATGTTAATCATCGTGTTATGCATTGTGTTTTATTTAAATGATGATTTTTTAATAACACAATAATAAAAATGTATCAATTTTGTGTTTCAAGTTTATTATGCATTCCTCAACAGATCGAGTCTATTGTTAGTTATTATGTTATCAATTTTGTCTAATATTGACCATTATCTTATGCATTGTGTTTTTTAAAATGATGAGTTTCAAATAATACAATATTAAAAATAAAAATAAAAATTATGTTTTTCAATTCGTTATGTAGTATTGATCATGTAATTGTGTAATACTCGTTAAACATCTCATTGTATCAATTGTTAATCATCGAGCCTAGTGGTGGTCACTGTGTTATCCATTTTGTTTAATTTTGACTATTATGTTATGCAATGTGTTTTTTTAAATGATGAATTTCAAATAACACAATAATAAGAAATTTAAACTTTTTATGTTCCAAGTTCTTTATGTATTACTCATCTGATAATTATGTAATTTTCATCAACCCAGAAGATTACAAAATGACTTAACAAAATTACACAGTTAGTTACAAAAATTACGTTTTTATATCAACACTATACTCATTTTAAAGATTAAAAAATACTCGATTTTATGATGTAATTTTTTTCTAAAAAATAATATCATATGTAAAAGTTATGATCGTATAAAAAGTGAAATTTTGAAAGGGGATCAACCAATTTTGTCCCCAAACTAATTTTGATAAAAAAAACACATGTCTAACATTTTAATTATTTTTACACTTTTTAGTTTTAAAATACTTTGTGATCGAACCTTTCTCTTATTTATAATAAACCAGATTCAAATTTCTTGGACTAATGTTTTGAGTGGACGATACCCGGCCATTTACAACCAATACCTAGATTTACCTGTTGTAAACTTTACGGTGAACTTGTCTGTAATGAATTGTTACCCGACCGTCTATTTACTAATAGGTCCGAGTTACAAAACCTCATTTGCAAAATAGAAAGGAATACTTCGCTTCCAAAACAGGATCTTTCGGATACCAAAATGCATGCCTTTATGACTACAGTACCAACACATATTTAACAGTCATCAGTGAAGTGAACCCAGAAGACATGATGAAGTTACGCAAAAAGAGCATGATGGTAAAAAACAAGGACATGACCTGACCTGACCTGACTTGACTTTACTTTTATTTTAAGCCGTGGGAACCCATCATCGGATAACTCACAGACCCACACACACACTCTGTTAACCAACATGATCAGATAAGTAGTCTAAATATACAACATCAAGATGGTGGCCAAGGGGTTGAGAGAAACATGGACGCAGTCTATGTAGCAAAAATGTGCCCTTATGTCAGGATTTCGATGCTGTTGGGCGACTATGTATTTATCTCTACAAGCGATAGATGTGAAGAAATTCCTCAGAATTGGACTACGGATAGATATTTCCTAAGTTATACTATGATAGCATTATTTCAACTTTCGACTTTTCAAGATACATTATATACCGATTAATAACAAGACCTAAGCTTACGTTTCTACGCTATAACTCCAAAGCAAATCAATCTGGTTGAGAAGTCCCTATGTTTAGTTCCCTAGTTTCTAACATCATGCGAATAGACCAAGGAAAGCAAGTAAATTAGTTGAAACTTCCATCAGTCTCTACTTTGATAGGCGCTTTAGTTTCTATAAACAAATTCAATAGTCAATCCAGTTAGTTAGCTATATGAGGTCTTACTTGCTAGTATCATGTCCAGCATATAGCTCCCTCCACATAAACGAGTCACTAGGGATGGCAGTTTTGAAACTATGAATGGTCAAATTTAGTATTGTAACCTCTTACAGAATAACACGGTAAAAAAATTTATCACAAAAGGAAAAATCAGATGGACCAAACCAGGTGAAAATCCCCCCCATCTTACATAAACATTTCAAATAAAAAAAATATTTGTTAACATGTATTCACACTAAGCACTTATAAAAACATTAGAATTACGGACAAGGTTTTTTGGTTCAACCCTGCTCAAGACCAGATTTCACCAATACCAGATAACTACCTGATTTGACTGTGACCCAAACCATCCACCCGTCCTGTTGCCATGTCTAATAAACACTTTAAACCATAGGAGTATCCTGAGAGATCAATCACAGTAAACAAATCAAAAGCAATAAGCCATACTATCATGGTTGTGTAGTGTAAGCAAATTAAAGAAAGTATTTCACATATAGCATCCCATTACAACATGTTAGTGATTTGGATCTAACAAAGACACTAAAAGATCTGGAAATCATGCTACCAAAAAGAGCAATGAAGCAAAAATAGGATCATAAGCACATCTGTAATATCAGTAATTAACATTGAGGACAAATACCAAACTGCAAAAATAAATCAACATGACATCCTCTATTACAGTATAGGCTGCATTATATTTCTTAACTAATATCATATATATATGGCGATCCTGAAAAAGCTGCACACAACATGTACCTGACATTACTTCAACACCCTTCTCCTTGTACTTGCTTTAAGAGCACTCGGGATTATTGATACAGCATCAACACATATTCCACCTTTTGAATGAGTGCAGTCTATTTGCTTCATTGAGAATCTGACTTCAGTAGGGGGATTAGACTCATGTACAATAAACTCCCCCACTTTGTATTCTATCCAGCAACCCCGTTTATGAGATCCATTCACTTCATCTTCAGCACAATCATCTAAATAACATTCCGTAGATGCTTCTTGACCATCTGACGTTGACAAGTCAAATCTTACGGGTTTTATATCCCAACCGTGAGTATGATCAAAATAGCAAACACGCCGTCCCAACCTTCTGGAGAATCTACCCAGGTGTATTCTAAATGATAATGTGTAGATATCGGCTGGGAGATGGAACTTTACAACACCATCCACCTCAAACCACCATATTTGCTGCAAATAAGCCACAATATTGAACCTGCAAACACTAGCAGAATCAATATGTTCTCCTTGCTTTACTAACCAATTAATTCTTGCCAATTGTAATGTAGGAACTAGAAGAAAGGTAAGAATTTCATCAACACCTCAAGAGTAGCATCTACTAAATCTCTATAGTAAAATAACAAGCTCAACCCATTTACTAGAAAATGGATGGACTTGGGTTAAATATTCTCTCCTACGGATTGAATGGGTCAAAATTTAAGAGTTTATTCAGGTCAGATGGTTGCTAGTCACAAAAACAGTTAATCAAACAATTTCAATTTCCTATGTTTGTTTATCCATGATAAATATATAATAATCTAAGGTATTTTTTTTGTACTCATATTACATCCATCAACTATTTACAAAATTTTAAAAAATGACTAAAAAATGTTGGTGGGTGGACCTAGCGTAGTTTGACCCAGATTTAAAAGCCTATTTTGACTTGTTAGTTGTTACCTAACCCGCTTATTTTGCCACCTCTATTATTAAAACATGAGATAACACCCGCTTTCTAGACCTTTTCAACTAGTGTATACCCTATGTGTTTAATAAGTTTAAGGTTTTGAGCATAACTAAAGCAGTTTTATGAGAACATCTGTAACTTCATATAACATACAATCAGAACCTACAAAATCACAACACACTGAAATTGGTCCATAATGTATTGTTTCTTTCTTTAATTTTACAATCTTTTAAAATTTTGATTCACATGAAATATGTAAACAAAGCATATATTCATGCATGTGATATAGCACATTTAGCATACATGTGTTTATAATTAAACCCCATGCTTTTATGCAAAACTTTCTTTGATCATCATAAGAATTAAGAGCAGCTCACATCACATGCAATTTGACAGGTATTTTGGGAGGAGCAATGTTTTGGCAGTTTTCTCAACCTAGTGCATAAGAAACCACCAAAAACATCAGGTAACTATAATTGGTGCTTTGGATTTACTGTTGGTGCTAATCGTTTTCATTACCATCTTCTATGTCAATCCCAAACACAAACAGAAGGACATTGATGGGCGGTTTCTTGTGTGCTGCATGAAGTCCTAAGTAGGGAACCTAGTATAGGAGAAAACAAGCCCAAAAATATTCCTTACAGACTACTATACTGATTATGTCTTTAACATTAAACATAGTTGATTTCATTTTACCTGATTTACAAGTTCCAATTTGAACTTAAGTTCTAGCACTATCTATAATATGTAGGTATGTAACAAACATTTGCAATATCCATCATGATAGCACAACCTTTGTAGCACAGCATGTCATAAATGTGACACAAACCGCAAATTTGTGACAGAAATCTGTAACAAAACATGAAAAGATGATATAGCTAAAGCCAAAAGGCATCAATATCGTGGCGCGTCTCTTTTGTTTATGTTTATTAGTTCCTTTGAGTAGAGTGTAGACAATGGGTCTTAACATGACATGTCAGCTCCTACATGTTCCAATATTAGACACATGTATTGTACCTTATCAAGATTATCATGTTATTGCTTGCATAATTTAAGCCATGAATTACAAAAGCATAGGATAAAAATCCAACCTAGATTCTTCGGTATGAACCCAGTTCCAGTATCTCCGGTCTTCTATTCCAGTTATTGACATTGCCTTGGTGGAGATCGACAAGCAAACTCTTCCAGTAACTTTATCCAACCACACTTCCTGCACCAATACATGTATCAGACGAATGGATACAGTAAATATCGAACGATTGACATGCAATCTAACACTGGTACAATGAAGTAGTTACGACTCTCCAACAAAAATGAAAAAGACTATATTCAATATACAAACTAAACCAAAGCTCTAGGTTTGATCACTAGTAAAACTAGATAAAATCCATAAGCCAGTGATTCTAGTTACATCACGAGTTATCCAAAGCTACAAAAACATACTAATGATATGCAAATTTAGAAGTGTTCATACAACCGAAAAGTGATTTTTCCTTCAATAAACTCTACCAGGGCATAATGTCCAGCATTTCCAACATTAAAGGATACACAATTTATAACACTTTTCAACTCAAGCTGATTCAAAGACCATCTAAATGAAACTCTCTTCCTAAAATTCCACATCACCAAACATCATCTAACAATGAGTAAGACCCTATTCAGTACAAAAACGTTCCACCTCACTAAGAAGTAAGAACACTACTCCCAGTAACACACCCTTAATCAATCACCTAAAGTGAATCAGCTAACAATCACCACCTTTCAATCATCCCTCACATGAGGTACAACCCTAATTTGCCGAAAAAAAACCCTAAAACAGAATCCATCAACAAAGCAACAGAATCGACATAAGCTTACCTTATTGCCATCGTCGAAGGGAACAGGGCGAGAAAGAAGAGCAAAGACATCTTTCTTACAGAGATTCCGGTACCTCTCGGCGGCAACAAGTCCAAGAGATCCTGATAGTTGTGAGGGAGTTTGGACTCCCCGACGGCGTCAGAAGACGCCGCATCACGGAAGGCACGGTTAAGCCTAGCTAAATTGCATATCTCGGGAGGCGTCAGATACAAAAACACACACGCCACACAGCTCCCCGGGATGTCACCGAGCCCCGGCCCGTTGCCGGCGATGGGACCCCACTCTGTGAGATTCGACAACGATGCTCCCATGGTGGATTCAACTCATTCCGGTGGCGGCGGCGGCGGTGGTGGTGGTGGTGGTGGTGGTGGCGGAGATCCGGCCGGCGACGGTGGAGAGTGGAGGTGTGGTGTGGGATGTAATAGCAGAGAGATAGATGAGGGTTTGATGTTCGCAGGGGTAATCGTTGGTGCTTGTCTTGATACTTGTTCCTGCTTTCTGGTTTTTTGTTATTTTGTAGCGGTATATTAAACAATGAATCGAAAATTAAATTGATCCACAAATTAAATTGAATTTTTAATAGAACATACAACGATATCATAATTATATATATAGTTATCTATATTGGGAAATGTTGTTATACAAAGTGTAAAAAACATACGAACTCATTTGGACGTGACACATGGCTTTTGGGAGAGCACTAATTTCGTGTGCGCCACATTTACGCATATAATGTGAATAATTAAGTAAGTTGTAATTGTAATTACGTAAGTTAAAATTACTAAAGTTACAAATAACTAGTACAAAAGTTATTTTCATAATTACACAATTATAATAATGCAAGTTATACGTACAACACATTCACATTTTTTTAGAAGAATATAGCAATACAGATAACGAGAATAAAATATCCGATTTTAAAGTGTAGTTTTTTTAAATGTTGTATAAAAACGTTATATGTGTTTAAAAATAGGGGAATTTGAAAAAAATCAACAATCATCGGCTATTTCTAAATCTATCCATCTAGTGTCTTTCTTGCGTGATTATTTATATCTCTAATCTGAATCGTTAATTTCCTAGATTAATGATTATCATCACTTTGTACACTTTGTACAAATTTATCACTTGTAACATAAACTTTCTTGTGTATATAATTCAATCTAAGTATTTTTGTGTGCAGTTTATAGTTATACATAAAACTTAAGATAATTTTATGTCTAGCACTTCAATTTATCATTCAACTTACCTATTAATCACATTAAAATTCAAAAAAGTACGAGAAGAAAAACCATGAAATCTTGCCCAACCCTCGAACCGGTTCCTGATCCAACCACCAATCGAGACGAACCGATCGATCGAACACATTGAAAACAAACTAATGCTGCTCAGATTGATTCCCTCCGGTCGGACCAACCAAACCAATCAACACTCCACAACATTGCTGCAAAGACGAACTGCTTTTTTATACATATTATTATTAGTTTTGGGTCCACACGTCGTTGAAATGTATGGCCAACCGGGTCGGGTTGTTCTCCAACTACAATGTATTCTAATTTCAAACGAAGAGAACGTGACGGTAATTAAAATATGCATTCTAATTTTCAGATGAAGACGTGTCAGCGTCTTTCATCTTTTACTTTTACTTGAATTGAATATTGTCAATTATATGTTTTTTCACGTGCCTTGAAATTGACTCATTTTTGTTTTCTACGTTATTCTATTCAAAAATCAAACTTTTAACAAACTCTTTTTTTAAATGATTAATATATTGTTTCTTCATAGTTTGCTTTTATCTAGGTTTCATGCAAGTTTTCTTTGAAACGGATCCGAAGCAAAAATATATTATTAATCTTTTCTTACAATGTAATGCTTTTTCTAAACTTATTATATACATTTTTAACATGATTATTTTTACTTATGTGTCAATATAAATATTATTTATAATCGAGCATAGGTAGTTCGCGAACAAAACTCAGCGTCAAATATAATATATTTATGGTATCTTACAATAATATTGTATTAGAAATATACCTTCATACATGTTTATTTCTTCCTACATAAGTGAGGGATTGTTTGGTAACTTCTAAATGATTAAGTATTGATTCAATAAAAGGTCCGAATCATTAAGTGCTGAACCATTAAGATGTCTGAACCATTAAAAGTTAATATATCGTTTAACTATTCAAATACAAATGTCTGACCAATTTAGATTAGAGGTCTTAACTATTCAGCACTAGACTTCTTAACCATTCAATACTAGTATAATGTTTAACCATTCAGAGGCTAATGTCAAAACCATTCAGACATTTGCTCGTGAAACAAACAGTCTGTACCATTAAGTGTTGAACCATTCAGACATCTGAATCATTAAGAGGCTGATCAAGATGATGCCAAACAACCCCTTAGAATAGGATCTACCTCCTTTATCTCTATCTTCTTCACCCTCCCTTCTAGCTAATATGGTTGTTGCTTGTTTATGTTTTTAGGTTTTGGTTAAACAAACGATTACTACATGAAATCTTGTGGAAGGCAAAGCCTTGCATATAGGAACACATTCTCATCAAATATAAAGATTAACTAGTGTGTTCCGACAATGCGCGTTGCACATGTGATGGGCATCAAAGTAACCATGACATTAGGCTTAGAACCGACATTTGGTTGTGGCTGCTAATCATAAACAACAGCCACACCCATGCAACCACGCTACATAGGTCATATCATCACGGCCCATCAAGTTCATTGCATGTAAAGGGCAAAGCAACAACATACAAAACCAAACATCAAAACAATGATATACCAAACCAAATGTCTCAGATGAGGAGTTTATCTTGAGCGACACAGGTATACTTCAAAGCAAACCTAAGCGACTGTAAACCTGCTAGATTAATGAAATCAACTAAGACCATCATCTTCACATATTGTCCCACAAAAACCTCAGATAAAATGAATTCCATCCCTACGACTATATCAGATTCATCTTAGTTCCATTGGTATTAAATAAACAGAAATGGATAACCATTCAAATTTATGATACAATTTTTATTGTTATCGACAATTTTCTTTTGACTTCCATCAGCCATTTCTACTATACAAGTATAGTCTAATTTTGTGATTCTTAATTCATATAAAGCCTAAAGGTATTTGATACTAAACTTCTATTGGTACCAGAATCAAATAATACTCGCGCATGTATATTATTGACAAGATACGTACCAGTAATCACATCTAAAGCATTACGAGCTTCCTCAGTAGTCAACACGAATACGCGCCCTTTAGGTTTGTTTTGTTGTTGATTGTGTCATGTTGAAGCTTTGGACATTTGGGTTTCATGTGTCCTGGATCTTCACATTCAAAACACTTTCTCTTCTCCTTACTTTCTCTTTCTGCCCGCATCAAACTTGAAACACAACATCCGTCGGGGTCGATACGTGACTAGAAATTCCACCACCGGTCAACGGGCCCGTCGGACGCGGCAACAAACCTATGCATGCCACCATCCAAAAATTCACTGGACCACAGCAGTGACGGTTGGGGAAAGCTTGTGTTGGTCGAAGCGGCACATGGAGAGTAGATCCTCACAAACTTTCATAAAGTTGTCTATTCATTTGTTCTAGAAAAATCATATCTATTTTTTTCTCCTTGATGACCTCATTTTATAAAATTATGAAACACTTGTTCTCTTCATCATGTTTTCTTTTAAAATACTAGTAGAGGACTAGCGTGATGCGACAGCGAGAACAATTGACAACGTGACACTTATTTTATGAAATATTAGAGTTGGGAGTATGTGATACCCAAACCTTAATGTTATAGTTGTAAATATGTAAAATTTATTTCATATATTGTCGTACGAGTAAGACGACTATTTGAAAGATGAGATGTGATGTCGATAGTTTATTATTTCAAGAAAATGTTAACAATAATAAATACATTATATTAGCCTCTTATTTCGTTTTTAGCGAAACTTAGGTCGACTCGTAGAAAAAAAATTAGGTCGTTCCACCAATGTATTTGAAATTTTATAAAACTCTATAGTTTAAAAGTTATAAGAGAAAAACGAACGTATTAGTTGAATTAATTATAAGCAAGCAAGCAAGCTAGAAGGCTCATCAATAAGTAAGCAAGCAGCCAAACTACTCACTTTCATCCCACATCAACTTTAAACAATAGAATTTAGCTACCTACCTATTGTTATAAATATAAGTTCATAGGTTTCATTCAAAATATAAGTTTTCTTTAAAACGTTCTATTATAAAAAGAATCTCAAGTACTCAATACCCATTGGGTGTTGTTAATAGTCGTTTTTGGCTCGAGTAGGAGCATGGGTAGGATACTCTACATCAAATTATCATAGATAGTTTAAAGTATACTTTTATTTAAGTTATGTCAAGTTAATTATTATTTATTTTAGTATTATTATTAGGAGTAGTATTAGTCTAGGATTATTATTTTTAGACGTTAGCGTTATGTTAGGATTGATTTTGGGAAGCGTGGCCTTAGTTAGGCATGAACCAATCACCATGCTTAAATAAAGCAGTATTAGTTAATATCCAACCATAGCAATAACTAGTTAGTTATACTATTAACTAATTTAGGATTACTTAAATTGTATGAGGACCTTGAGATATTACTAGATTATACTAGGAATTGTTATTAACTGAAGATGACCTACCGGTAAGATGTTTGAATGGTCTTCAAAAGACATGGGTTCAAGTATTTCCTGAGTTAAGCATCTTGAACGACCACCACCATTCAAAAAAACAGAAGAAAATCATAGCAAGCTATTTCCAAGAAGGATGACGAACTGCTAATGTTCCAACATCCCTTATTTGTTTCAATTTTAGTTTGTGTTAAACTTTAACAAATTTCTTAATTTTTTAGGCTAATTCTTTTTTATTACAAATATATCATATATTTGAATAATTATGTTAAATGCTTAAAATAACTGTACAATCGTTTGCATTTATTTTTGTTCATAAATTTTTGTTTGTGTTCGTAAACATTTGTTGTATATGTTTTCCTTTGTTTGTATTTGTTTACGTTAGGTAAATGTTTGTGAACAAGTTCATTTCCGTATTGAACGCACACAAACAATAATTCTCATTTTGATGAACTAGTTCATTTTTGAAAAAACAAACACAATGAAAGCCCATTTCCTTAATGAACAAACACGAATAAGGCATTGTTCGTATTCGTTTCTAATTCACTCACAATACTTTTCAAAAGTAACTTTTGGTGAAAATAAGTAATCCCATACACCTCCTTTATTTTCTTAGAGCGTTCATAACCCGTTCCTTAAATTAATGTGACTATATTCCCTATATCATATGATATGATTATAAGTGATTGTGAGTGAAATATAGGGTAAATTTACTGTTTAATCTGTATTTTTGATAAACAATGTTCAAAACCCTATAATGTTTTTAATATAATTTAAGTGGTAATGAGTGAAAGAGAGAGAAAAGGTAATGAAATATATATAAAAATATTATTAATAAAAAAGGAGAAAAAATAGTTATTTTTAGTGTAATTATCAGTAGCGGATCCAGAATTTTTTTTCACAAGGGGCGGAAATTTAAGGGTCATTTTGGCTATCGCAATATGATATATATTTTTTCAGTTGGTTCATTGACGTAAAAATTGTTAAAATAGTTCCCAAACTCGTGAATTTGCGTATATGTATACTAGGCTAAAAACATGTGTAACACACAGGTTCAATACAAAAATATTATTGTTATTTATAAATATTCGTAAGTTATAATGTCGTTAATAATACTTTGTATATCGACTTTTATGTATAATTTTTAACATGAGTTACATCTAATATTAGTAGGTTATCCTTATTAATAGTTATACGCCTAAATAATGTATAATATGGAATGAAGTAAACTTATATATAAAACTTTAAATAAAACAAACTAAATTGAACATGAAAAATAATTATAAACATCCGAAAAATTATTTGTATACAACATTTGATATTTTGTTAGTTATTTTTCCATCATTATCTAATATTAATAGTTTTAGTCTCTGTCTATTTTTAATTCGAGATAATGCAACATAAGCTTACCATGATCACTGTTTAAAACACAAACCGACTTTGGATAGTGATTGTCCTTTGTTTTTGTTTATTGTCAATGCAAAACACACTATTAATAGAAACTGTCTTTTTGAAATTTTTTTAAAAATTATTTTGTTTGAAGGTGTCAAAGTCAACCATGGAATAAAAGTGTGATTTTTAATATTACTTCCTGATACATCAAAACAATTTGTACATATCAAACGAATTCCAATCAAACATAATAATAATATGGCGGTACACATAAAAAAATAAAGAACTTTTCAAAGTAGAAACATGTAATAACTTTTCACAGATGGATTGTTGAAGTAATCACCTTAAAAAAATTAAAATAAATAATATTAATCCAAAAACACAATTGTAGATAAAGATAGGTTAAATTATAATCGCAAAGAATGAAAACTCAAATATAACAAAAAAATACCTTTTGTTGAAGAAAACTTGATAAAACCAAAGCCAAAATGAGAACGTTATTGAAGTTTGTCGAATGCGATATTATCAAACTTTATAAAAATAAATAGGGAGGGTTGTAAAGCTGGAATGGTTGAGAAATATTTAAAAATCAGATATGATTTCATTTCCAATAAAAGATACCCATGAATTTCTTCAAAATGGAATAAAAAATCCTGTAACTTTGTTGATATTCGAAAATAAACCAAGTATTTAATGGTTCACACAATAAAGAATTGATTTTGTAAATAAAGAAAATTATAAATGATTTTTACAGTTTTAATTGATAATATATTTGAACAAAGAATAAATATTGGGTGTGATTTAATTTCCAAGAAAAGTATGCACTAATTTAAGGTTAAATTTCCAAATTATCCTTAAATATCTTTTGTATTAAAAGTTAACTTATAGTCAAATGAATCTAGAGACTAACACTAATAACAGATGCATATTTAGGCGAGAATTAAAAAAAGTAAAGGATTAAGAGAATGACACGTGACACTAAAGTTATTGTTTTATTAATAAGTATAAATATAGATATATCAAGAATTGTATTGAAGCAATTATATTCATGAAAGTGGTAATATGTGATGTTTAAAACAATTATATTTATAAAACTAATGATATGTTCAATATGTTTGAGATCAATCCTGGAACTAATTTAGATTCAACTTGTATTATTATCACATATATTTATCTTGATATAATTTTTTTCTTCCTACTAATTACATGATTATTTGAGAGTAAAATTTTAAAAATCCATTTGATTACAAACTTGGTTAGTGAGAAAATATGATTCGTCGGCCTGTTGGAAGATCACCGAACCTAATTGTAGTTACGCTCCAATAATGTATTTGAGAAAATTTTACTCTTTTTTAGTTTCAAAAATTTAAAGCGGGAGCGATCAGGATTTTCACGTTAGTAATTATATGGATGTTGATGTGAAATGGGTCGTGAATCAAGAAAATGACAAAGTATAACAACCTTTATGGTCGACTTGTTTAAAATCCAGTTCCCACGTGCAACCCCATACCCATTCGTTATAACCCACATATCCCTTCATCCCCACTTCACTTTCATTTTCACCACAATTTTTGCTTGGATACAAGCCCTAATTTTTTAATTTTGAATCAAACAACTGCAATATACATGTGTGTAGGAATTGTGTAAATATAAATGAAGTGTGTATTGTGTAGACAAAGATGAAGTATGCCCTTGATCCAGGCTTTCTTCTTCATCTTCCAACCATATTGAAATGTAGAAAGAAATGAAAAGAAAGCACAGAGAGTTTAGAGAGAAAGGAGAGAGGGAGTTTTTTTTTATTTTTTTCTATTTCTATTTTCTATATTTTGTTTTTATTTCTTAATTTTTACTATTATTTCATTAAATTTCAAGAATAGTTATTGTAAGACTAAAATGATTAAAATATCCTCAAGTGCATTTAGCTGGATTTGTAGAAAAAGTTAATATCAGTTAGTAAATTAGTAAAAATGACAAAACGTGTTACAATTGTTCAAATAAAGATGATTCTTTTTTTCATCCATTTATTAATAAGAAGTCTTTTGATTAAGTGGTGTTGGTTGTTTAACACCGGTGGTCGATCTATGTGGAAGATGATTATCCCATGCATTATTACTTCAATCATTCTTAAGCGCCAATCCTGAGTCGGAAGCTTTATTTCTCGTGTGTGCTACAATATTAGAAAGTTGAGTGATCATCTTTTGAAACAAAGCATCAATCAAAACCATCTGATAGTGTTCTCAAAGTGAATATGAAATTAGAAATCTGACTCTCAAGGTTAACATATTTGCATGAAGATCGTAACTTTATAGTTTACCCACCCTTCAAGCCTTAATCAAGAGGAACCTTATGCTTACATCTTATATTTGCCCACTTTGTCTTTAGCATCCCCAAAATCTGGAACACACCTATTCATTTCATGTTATTTTGTTTCGATGTTATGGGCTTTTGTTAGTTTTTAAAGCAGGTTGCCTTTTATTTCATTCTCCACTAGAGACCTTTTGTAGTTCTACAAATCAATGTTTTCCTCAACCAAAAAGGAAGTTGTTTAAGCTGTCATCCTTGTTGGCATGTGGTGCTTATGGAATAACATCTTAGGACATGAAAAGCACAAGGAATTTATCTTCAGAGTGGATGGATTGGATTATACTTTAGAATTCTAATGTTGTATGTTATGTATGTGTCTACTTTTTGATGCTATACTTTGCTTCCTCTAGTCTTGCTAGAGAGGTTTCCTAAATATATTCATTCTTTCTATAAATGAAAAAATGACTTAATTACACAGGCGGTCCATGTGATTAGGTCTGATTTCACTTTTGGTCCTTAACTCTCTGGAATTACAAGGTTGATCGAAAACTTTACACAAATGTAACAACGAGGCTTCCTGAAACGGATGGACGTTAATTATTGTTATTAAGTGCGTGTGAAATGGCAAAAATATCCCTTTCACCTTTCTTCTTCTCCATCTAGGCTACTTCTCCTACCACTATTAAAGCCTCCACCTTCAACCACTATCACCACCAGTGCCACCTTCAACCACCACCACCACCACCATCAACCTTCAACCACCACCATCTTTAACCTTCAACCACCACCACCTTCAACCTTCAATCAGCACCACCTTCAACCACCACCACCACCCTCAACCTTCAACCACCACCATTTTAAACCTTCAACCATCACCACCATAACCACCTTCAACCTTCAACCATCACCACCAACACCATTTTCAACTACCGTCACATAAACATTAAGAAATAGAAATAAAAGAACTATTGTAGCCGCCACCACCACTATAGACCACCCACCTTAACTCGTCGGAATATCGGCCACAGTGGTCAGTCTCCCTCGCTTTGAACAAAATCGCTGGCTAGAGCCTACCGTTGCAACGAAACCCACCATCTCTAGTGACCCTCCACCTCCATCATTTGCATCGGGTTTGAGAGCCCATCCTTCAACCTTCCACCTCCAACGACCTCCACGTCGACCCTCCACCTCCGACGACCCTCCACCTCTGTCAACTGCATCAGATCTGATAATTGTTAATGTGATTCAAATTTGCTCAACTTTTGTCGCCACCGGAGATGGTGGGTTTCGTTGTAACGGTAGGCCGCCAGAGTAGGAGGGTTGCTAGAATCAATTGGAGAAGACAATGATAAAGATCGTGTTTGGTTTTGAGCCCAATTTGAGAAGTAATTTTTTAATACAAGGGTATTTTAGTCATTTTAAAATATTAACTGAAAAACTTAACGAAAATTCACTTTAGGGACCAAGTTTGTTACGTTTATACCAACTATTAAATCAACTTTGTAGTTTCTAAGAATTAGAGACCAAACGTGAAATCGGGCCTAACCACAAAAACCACCCGTGTAATTAAGTCTAATAAAATACTAACGTTGGTTTCTATTTTGAGAATCACAAGGAATCAATTTCACATTTAGAAAAACCATATTTCTGATAACTAGTGGTAGAGTTTGTAGAGTTTTTTTGTATGGTTATGGCTATATCATGATGGTGGTTGTGTCCAACCCGTTAGAGGTTGTTTATGGAATCAATTATGTTTATCTTTTGTTGCTTCTTAGTAGTTAGGAACAATAATAATTGGCAAGGCATTCTTGTATGCCGAGGCCTAGAGTGTGATTGTGACTCGAACCTTGTGTTTTTCTAACTCTTAATCTTACGTTTTAATCGTGAAATTTAAAATTGCATCATTAGAATTAGAATACAAACATATAAAAGTAGAGAGCTTACTTTGAATTTGATTATACACGCAATGATGCCTTAGTTAGGGTATTGATAACATGTAAATAAACAGAGAGAGACTCATTTTATATTCTATTCTAGTTCATGAATCATAACCAGCTAGATAATTAATGTTGTTTAATCCACATAACGAGATATCGTGTCAACATTGTATATATGATAATGGTATTATGTCTATCAAATATATGATTTATAACAACAAAACATATTCTATCAGAAATTTGTGTCTTCAAAATCCAAAATCTTTCACGGGAGAATTTCATACAGCCCAAAATATTATATTTCTTCGAAACACAACTTTTCAACACATTATTTGTGACGTTGTATAAACGCAAAGTTTTTAATGCAACGTACAACACAAGGTTTGAATACATAATTTGCATCAAAGAAAGCAAAAATATGATAAAATCCCATACTGCAGTAGAAATGCATATTCAACTTGAGAGCACCGGATGATGAATGTTGTTTAATCCTCGTAATGACATACAAACACAAGTTTTCAATACATAATTTGTAAAAACATAAGATCCATTTTTATTTAATTATACGTGGACCCAAATATGATGGTTAAGGGGCATTAATACAAGAAAAATAAAATGTCAGCAATAATTTCCTAGAACCAACAACAAGCCCAGTATACAGTCACGTATTATGTGTACAACTGTTATAACACAACGTTTCCTAGAGCTCTGGACGTTTGAGAGACCTGTGGTCAGGTGGCGATATATCCAACGCCTACTTCAACATAATTAGAATGAAAATAAACATGGCATGACGATGTTACCTAGTCCTCAAGCTCGATAATCTTGACAACGGAAGCATCTCCGACCTTTTGACAGACCACAACTCGATCATGTGACTTGATCACTCCAGAGGTTTTCCCGTGGTCTAGTGCCACTTTCAGGACAGATTCATTTGTTGCATTTGTAGATTCAGCCTGAAGAAATGTTTTATCACACATCTTTTGATAATAATCAAAGAAAAATAATGCATTTCAAATAAGATGAAACGGTGAAAACTTATGAATAAAAGATGTCTTAAGTTTCTTCCTCTTGGATCAAATGAAAAGTTGTATTTTGATGGGGCTATGAAAGATGATGCATGTCTTTGGACACACTAACATGTTTAAACATAAACTTCAATGTCACTCAGAAGAGCTACCTCGACTGCTACATTAGATCATAAATATGAATCAAAGGTTTGACTTTTAAGCATCAGATTACACGCTTTCTTTTTATAAGTAGAGAAATGGAAAACAGACTGGAACATAACATAACGTCGAATTTGAAGACTGTTTGAAAATTATGGATAATATATACTTTCAACAACGAAAAGAAAGATGCAGAATATGGTACGAACTTACAGGATGTCGAGGATCAGCAAGCATGGGAAAAAGACCCCTGACGATAAGTGATTGCCTTGCCTGTTGTTTAATTATACAATAAACAAATCATTAACTTAAAAATCAAAACATATTGGTTTTTTCCAAAGAAGTGCGGCACAAAGAAACCAAACAGAAATTGAATGATTATATAGAAAGCCACCCCGTGCAGCTTGGCAATCCAGTCACTCTAGGTCATTTTGGTGTGCAAAAGTTGTTCCATAGAAATCAAAGAAAAGAGAGGTGGTACGTTGCGCCGGTAAATTGAGCTAGTTTCACCCAAAATACTTGTATCCAATATTCTAAACATGATTTATAAATAATTTGTGATAAACATGATTTCAAAAAATATATTATTACAATAAAAAATTAATTTAATGAAGAGATTTTGTAGGTTGTACGAATTAACAAATACAAGTAGGGGACTTCCAACCCATTTGAACAAATTCCTTGTTAACTCATTTTTTGAATTTTCCCAATGGAAAAAAAAACCCGTTCAAATTAATACATAACGTGTACCTGCCGTACATACATAAATTTCCCTCCATAACCCTTGCAAAGCCAAGGTGTTCTAGAGGGCAACAATGAAAATGATTCTCAAAGGCATAGCAGGAACCAAGTGTTGCTCACAGATAAATGTTATGCGGCTATGCCTTTCAAATGCCCAGACAAAAATTCTCACCCGAAAATTCACAACATGCTCAGCCCAACGAGGACCAAAAGGGGGAGGGCCGGGAAAAGAGAGCAGAAATGGAAAGCAGACTTTGTTAGATGAAATAATTTGTACCTCAAATGCCCCGCTAAAACTCCACCGCAACTGATTAGTCTTTAGCCTGGGAATAACAACTGATATGACTGGCATTGTTGGCCTGTACTTTGCAATTAATCTGCATTTAAAAAAAAAATATTAACAAGACCTTGTCTTGTGAACAAGCAAATCTTTAAAAAAGACTAAAATATAAAAGAAGACTAATGAAAAAAGTAAGCCTGGCACTAAATATATACACACACCTTGCAGCCCTTCCAGAAGATGTGAAGCAAATAATAACAGATGCCTTAACCTTAATAGCTGCACGTACCTAATACATATGAAATACATCAATCACATCACTTCACTAACAAAACCAATCAACTATATGAGGAATTTATATTGAAATACCGCAGATGAGGCAATTGATTCTAAGTGAGTCATTGGTTCTCCAACATATTTCACAGTTTTCTTGAAGTACAGATCTTGATTAAAAACCTTCTCCGCCTACAAGTAAATATTCAAACATTGATCTACTGCTATAAAAAAACTGAGTTTTGGTGTAAGTTAAGGATCATAAGTGCTACCACCATAACAACATGGCTTATGACTAGATGTGGCAAGGTGAGAGGGTCAAGCATTCAAGCCAGTTGGGTAGGGTCAAAATGGGTTCACATTGAAATGTGTCATTTTTTTGCTACGAGTTGGATCGGGTTGAATTCACCCACAAAGACTTTTCTTTATATCTATAAATGATTATGTGTCAATTTGTAATTAGTACACTAATAATCTAGATCTTCGAGTAAAACAACTTAAGAGGTTTTGTGCATTAAAACATACTTTGGGGAACATTCACCCCTTAGACCTATTTGACTGGCTAAAAATTAAAGCCAAACCCAAAGCAACCCATTTATAAGTAGATGGATTAAAACCAAACCTACTTACGACAAGATAATAAGTTAGCTTTGATTTAAAACATATGAAATTCTGCAAGGATGGTTAAGCTGTAATCTACCTACTAGAATGACTAGCATATCAACAGATACCTTGCTGCTTGCTTGGTTGTTTGTTTTGTGAGAATGTGAGATAATGTGCAAAAAGTCGGCAGATAATAGAAAATGGCACGACAAGAGAAACTAGCTGAGATACCAGTATTAAAGACGAACATAACAAAATTAGCAAACAAACTCTATCATCTATCAATCACAATTGAAGCCAGTGAAATTTGTGAGAAACATTACCTCAGCACATATTTTACCAACAATTGATATTGTTTCAATAGGGTATAGTCCACGGAGGGTCTCAGCACCAAGAAGAATTGCATCACTTCCTATAATTTTCATAGGATGGAATATTAAGAATCCAGATTTTACACAGCCTGTTAAGTAAAGAAAGAAACAACAAACAAACAAGCAATGGCAGGTGTTCACTGTAGGGAAGTTGTCAGTCAAATGGGAGAATCTTATGGGCGTGGCCTGTCTTTGGCCTTATATAAGAGGCTTCAGTAATGAGAGAATAAGCATGGTTATACATTTGAAGTGAAAATTTCAATTCATTCAACTACAGATTGCTTAATATGGGTTATGGATTATCTCCAAAAGGTAAAGCTAAAAAATTGACTAACAAGAAAACTGCTCAAATGGGGTGGAAAGTCATCCAAAGTGCATTCAGATTCATAAAACCCCATAAACCGCTTTACCACAAAAGAAGGTTAAATTATTATTGTAAAAAAGTTGAACTCCTGTGCTTACAATCATATTCAATACATTAATTATTTATAAAAATAAAAAAAGGAAGGAACAAAATAAAAGTCTTTTTGTCAGCCCGACACAGCCTGACATCTTGGCTCATTATGCATTCCACCTGCCTCGTTCATTTTGGCATCCCTATTCTTTATTATATAAGAGTAATAGATTAGACTGTATTTGTTTTTTTTTCCAAAAAGTGTGTGTTGGGCTCTTATGTATGTGAGCATGCAAACTCTTCTTCAGAAGATTGTTTTGAACAATGCATAAGTGAGCAGGAAAACATTTTCCTCTTTTCACAAAGGAGACGAACTAATTCCTTTTTTCTTGAAAGAACGTTTAAAACCCTGAACACCTACCATGAAGCGGCCTTTCTTCCAGCCCCTTGTCCAAATTGTTAGAATATTGGCCCAGAAAAATAAAAATAATACTCCTTATTTTGTGGAAACTACCAGAACTCTTTTTATAAATATGAAAAACAAAAGACCACACCTTAAACTCTATACAACGACCATCTTTTATATTACTCCTAACTTTAATTCCTATGAAATCACAGCTCAAACACAGCTGGATGACAGCCTATCCACAGCCAAATTATTCAATACTTTCCTAATATTTACCTTGACTAACATATTCTACATGATAACTAATTCCACCCTCATCTTCTTGGTTCACCCGTATATACCCTTGAACATCAAGATTAATTTCTAACATTATCGCCCTTAATCTTGATGTTGTACCACCTTGGTCTTGAATTCCAAGTAACACGTGTTGTTGATTCACTGTAATTCTTCGACAACTTTCACATCTTAACACTACCATCTCATGAATGTGCAAGAACTTTCTCAGGTTTCATTCATCTTTATATTCGGGGTTGGATATCACATCCCTAAACCTTATTATCACCATCACAATGATAAAAAATATGACTTGTATATCTTCTTCCTTGGCCACGTCTTCTCTTATATTCCTGAAAGTATCACAACTTTTGCTTCAGCTTAAGATCAGATTCTTCTTGACTATCTTTGCATCACACAAATAGTAAACTACTCTACTTATTTCTCTTTTTCCTTTGCCATCTCACACAGCAAGCTACTTTTTTTCTTGATTGATCTGAATCACACAGATCTGGTCTCTAGTGCTTCACACACCGCTTTGTTTCCTACACCAAATCACTCAGCTTTTCTTTGACAAAAATCAATCCCTACTGGCTGATTACTTTCATCTCAGATCACCTTGTCTCAAGTCAGTCAATTTCACTCGTTGAAATCACATTTCTTCCCAGTTTGATCAGTCACTGATCTTTAAATCTGCTACACACATCTTTTGTTCTTCTTCTTTGATTGCAACCACGGTCGTGTCACACGAAAAACTTTCTTGCCTTCTGTTTGTCCAAGTTTCTCTCCACATCAACCAGTGTCACACACTGCTCAAACTAGATCAATCCTTCACGGATTAAATAGCTTCTTCTCCACATTGATATCACGCCTTTATAACTTGTATCACACAGGTTTTCTCCACCTTATTCGCTGCTTCATACAGTCGCCTTGTCTCCAGCTTCATCTTCCACAGATATAACCTGAATCACACAAGTCTTTTTCTATTGCAATTGCATTACACAACCTGTCTTCAGTTGATCTGCCACAAATCAGTACCCTGTTTTGATTGCTTCTCGCAACCGGCTCTCACAACCCTTTGATCCTTCAACAGAAATAGAGCAGAAACTTCACAAATATGGTCTGCACTTTGCTGCTCAATTGCTACCCAAATAACCCTTTTAAAAGAACCTCACAGCAGCCTTCATATTCGATCAGCAGCCCTTCAATGGATTTATCACAGATGGTTTGAACCTATCACAGGTTCTTCTTCGGTCAGTCTATCACAGAACTAATCGGGTGGCTTTGTTCTGCACGTCTTCGGTTGTTACTTGATCTCCCTTTTACCACCACATAGGTCTTCTTTGATCGTCTCGCTCTAATACCAATTGTTAGAATATTGGCCCAGAAAAACAAAGATAATACTCCCTATTTTGTGGGAACTACCACAACTCTTTTTATAAATAGGAAGAACAAAGACCACACTTTAAACTCTATACAGTGACCATCTTTTATATTACTCGTAACCTTAATTCCTATGAAATCACAGCTCAAACACAGCTGGATGACAGCCTATTCACAGCCAAATAATTCAATACTTTCCTAATATTTACCTTGACTAACAGTTTCTACATGATAACTAATTCCACCCTCATCTTCTTGGTTCACCCGTATATACCCTTGAACATCAAATTTAATTTCTAACATAAATCTGGCTTTTTTTCTGCCAGATTTGTGGAAAATAAGTGCTAATAACATACAGTTAGAGCAAGCAACTCACCATCCAATACAGCATTAGCAACATCAGTTGCTTCTGCACGAGTAGGTCTTAAATTGTCAGTCATGCTATCTACAACACGTGTAACCACAGCTGGTTTACCAGCCATGTTACACTTGTAAAGAGCAGCTTTCTGGAATAAAAACACCTGCATAAAACGATTTGTTAGTTAAGTAAAGCTTGTTTGCCAATTAAAAAGACTCTTGACTTCCATCAAGAGTTCCCTTAACTCCATAGTTCTCAAAGATAAAAAAACGCAAACTTAGATATTATGCTTCACCATATGGATATACGACGCCAACAATGATAATGATGGTGCTAAAGGGTACCATAGTCACCGTTTAATCTAGAAATTTGAATATGGTTTTTCATAAGATCACTCACAGGTATTAATACATTAAGAAACTCGTTCTTTATCTGCTTTTAAGAAAAAGGGAACTTGGCAAGCAAAATTCAACTAGTGTTATATTCTGAAATTTGATTTTTAAGATAACTTTGTAAAGAAATTTTTATTACTTTTCCTGCAGCAGAGGAAAAAAAGGAGTGAATGGAATAACCAGTCGAAGACAATAGTCAAATATTTTAATCAACTGCAGCTTTTAACATGAAAATTATCTAGGAAGATCATTAGCAAAGTATACAGCATCAGTTGGGTCAGCCTTCAGCCTACTGATAATGCAGCATAAAATTTCAGGGAACATTGATGCATCTCTACTTATTTTTTTCAGGGCGACTAAATGCTTTTTGTTATTCAACACAGCTGGTTAATAAAAATCATGAAGGATATAATTTCAGCTTAGTAAAATCACTATCCTCACTTCTATCTTTTCACAAACATAAATGACGTGTACATTAGGCACCATTCCGCTAAGTTGCATGATAACGCTCAAATCTTGCACATTGCATCTTGTTATTGGCTTTTCACCAAATTCCTCATGTAACAATTGAGTATGTTTGATAATTTAAACCCACACCATATTCTCATGAGGTGATCTTGGGCTTTGAAAAACTGTACTACATGTTAACTACCATAGTAGGTAGCTCACGGAAAGGGCTTGTTTTAGGTTGATTGTAGAAAACCTGAGCTATTTATCCGCTTTGCATATCATAGCATTCCATGATAACCTCACATGATTAATATAAAAATGGGAGCACTAATTAGTGTTGTGGTATTATAATTTATAAAACATGAAAAAATATGAAGTAGTAAGCAATGAAACACTATGGCTGCTGGATGAACAAGATGGGGGAATATAATAGACTAAACTAGCCAGAAATATATATCCAATGATACTTTCTACTAGATCAACGTGACAGTCCTGTAAACTGATTTACAGAAAAAATAACTGGGCTAAATTTAAAAGAACTCACTTTCTCTGGTGGAAGATCAATGCCAAGATTTCCACGGGAAAGAATAATTCCATCTGCCTCTTGCAGAATCTCATCAAAGTGAGTCAAACCCTGTAAATAAATTCATCAATCAAAAGGGATAAACTCCAGTCATGATAAAGAATGAAATCAAGGACCGTGCAAAACATAAACAATCACCTGAACATTTTCAATTTTTGCAAATATTTGGGTTTGACTAAGGTCACCAAGCTTAGAAACAAATTCACGTGCCTGCATTTGCAAATCAAATGAGTAGAAGTGATGATGTGACATTAATGCACAGGGAACAACTAGATAACAAATAAAAGAAACAGAAACAGTGAATAATGAGCAATAAAACAAAGCCATCAATAAAAAGAAAAAGCATGCTTACTTCACGAACGTCTTCTGCATGACGTGTGTATGATAATGAAAGAAAGTCAATTTTGTTTTGAACTCCCCATGTACTGATGTTCTGAAATTGGAGAACAATATTATCAGTAGCACTATTTCAACTTATTTTACAGATCCTGAAATGGACCATCTATCTAAGTAAAGAATTAACAACACACAAATAATACATAAATAAGAATACGTGTCCAATACATATGTAAGAAAAATAATATCCAAATACGCCTGACAAGGCAACAATCATTCAAAAAGCAGAAAGGTCCATGCACTTGGACATTTGCTTTTCATTACATCACATCACTAGAAGTCCCGGAAGAAAGCTTTGAAAAGCAAAATGTTGTTTTTATTGTTAAAAGAGCATCAAAAGTGTCAAGTTTTTGCCACCTGCTCAGTGATAAATTTCCTTGATGGTGCTAATACTTCAGGCTTTTGAGGCAAATTACCACCACAATTTTTATAAGCTTTCAAAAGAATCTAGATTCGGAGCATAACCTGAAACTTAGGCTCACCTCTTTATCCTTGTCGGTCAAAGTAGGCAGGTCAATATGAACTTGAGATGCATGCAAAGTGAACAGTGCCCCAGCCAAAGTTGCAGAATTCTTTATCATGCACACAACATTGACCCCTTCAATTTTATCAACCTGTAAGTGCATTTGTAAATAAACCATTCTAACTTTAATTTCTTGGATCAAAGTGAATCGGATGAAAGCTTTTTTCAACTAAAAAATCAACTATTTAACATTGCAACCTCCATGACCACATCTAGGTTTCTAGCTGCTTTCCAACATTCAATATTAACATATGACTAACAAATGATATACAGCATTTGTTTTCATAATGCAAGAACTAGTTTTCTCATACCTCCAGCCAAACGGAGGTTGTTTCACTTCCTGTGAACAAGTATTGACCAACAAAAATGGTGTCTCCTTTTTTCACAGCCTGAAAAAGATACACAAAAGATACATCTTAACATATTATAGAGGAACAAGAGACACTTTTGTAGCATTAAGTGAACGGAAATTGGGGTCTTTTTGTTAATCGTCTACTTTCAACATATTATTTGTAAAGATAATGAGTTTCTCATAGTTACATTACTACCGATCTAATTTAGTCCACTTAAGTTGCATTACTACCCCATAATGAGAATGCTATTTTCATCTGACCTTAGCTAGCCCAGCGAAGTTGATTGGTAGTATTTTTGAAGAAGCTTCTTGGCCTTCATCAGGGGTCAGAATGACAACATCATCTTGTTGAAGTGAAATGGCCTTCTCACTTTTATTAACAACCTGCATCTCAGCACCAACTGTATCGAGCATCACCTGGATGTAAAAGCACCTATTAGAAATCCTTAACTAATAAGGTTACTCGGTGCTTGATACATTCCAGCTTGCATCAGTAAGAAACAATGTCTACATAAATTGATTTAAAAAACCATAAACTAAGAACTTGTTACTCAACAAGCACCAAATGAAGCAACCAAATTTAAGATAGCTTTGTACATTACATCTAAACCTATATTTGTGATTTTGTGCTTTAAAAGCAGATTATACGTATAAGCTGCTGATGCAATTGTACTTAGTGTGCTTCTAGTATTTTCCTCCACTTTATCATCTTAAATAAACCTTTGATTTGGTCAACTATCCAAGAAACCAAGGACAAACTTGCCTCTCATGAGTTATAATAACTCTCATAGATAGCATGACATGTCTGTCATCTTCCCCTTGAATCCACTTTACAATCAATTTACTTCACCATAAACACATAGAGATGTAAAAAAACAAAAAAAAAAAAGAAAAATAAAAAAGCAAGCGGTACTTATATTTTTCAAATCAGCAAAACTTAATTACACTAGTAATTGACAATTATTAATGATAAATGAGAACTGACTGAAAATGAAAGAAAGAAAGAAAGGTCATACAGCACAAAGCTTCTTAGTAGTCTTCACCGCAGCCTTCAAATTCTCCAAAGTCTCTTGGTGATACTCAGAGTCCCCCCATGAAAAATCAAATCTAGCAACTGCCACATCCACAACGATCACATCACCAAAAAGATATCACATATATTTCAACAAAAACACCTAATAAGTTCCTTAGCAACTCCACTACAGCAAATAAACATGATCACACACCACGACTCTGCCTATCAAACAAATCACTTATCTGACTTCAACACAGACATGAATGATGAATCCAAACAGTATTACAAAAATAGAATGATCACCACATCAGACTATGTAGCAAGTAGTAATCAATATCATATTTCGTTTAAAAACTAAAAAGCAGGAGGTATCTCATCACAAATCGAGTAAACAACAACAATTAAGAGCAAAAATCCATACCAGACATGCCAGCTTGAAGGCAACCAGAGATGACGTCGATCGATCGTGAGCGAGGGCCTAAGGTTCCGACGATTTTGGTCATCGCAGGGAAGAAACTCTACAACAGCAATCAAAATCAAGAGTTGTGATCAGAATATATATTAAAAAAGAGAAAAAAAGGATGAAAAGATGAAACGGAAAGAGATGGATGAATTGGTGTGTAGTTACAGCTTTAGAAGGCTCGAGGATGGAGGCCATCCTTAGAGGTTCTTCGAGAAGCAAATGATTAGAGTGCATTTTTGAGCAAATGAAACTGAAGTTTTGCAGAGTGAAGAAGAAGAAGAAAAAAAAAGTGGTTTCGATTGTAGAAACTGACGGAGGGGAGAAGAGTGGAGCAAACTGAGGTGGCGTGAATCATCCTATGTATGAATCATCCTTATAGAAATTATATTATTATTATTATATATTATTATTATTATTATTATTATTATTATTATTATTAGTATTATTATTATTATTATTATTATTATATATTATTATTATTATTATTGGAATCTGGTCATTTTCAGTTATTCTTAAAAAATAACTCATAAATCATCCTATGTATGATGATTTTATATATGAAAAAGACACTACTTGTGGCGGCTTGATTATTGTGTACGTCTAGTGATGACAACAACGCATATGATTAAAGCATAAGCATTGTTCTAGTTTAAATATGCTAACATCTTTTGCATATAGTTTGACAATTAATATACACCATTACAGAATTCCTTGAAATACATGTTGAGGCATAAGTTCATCATGTAAACGTCTTTAGTTTCAAAACTCTCTCTTTAGTAATTCAATTATTTTATCTCTTCATGAGATTTGATGATATTCAGTGTAAATTATACCTATAATTAAAAGAGAAGACGAATAAACAGTAAGTTTATAAATCATGTGTTGCTTCAAAAACATTGTCTTCATATTTAAAAGGAAAGACATTTTTTAACCTACGGTGGTGAGGTGCCAGAGATGGTTCAGGTGGGTTCGAGTTACGCGTTCTTCTCAGGCGATGATGTTCGCCTTGCCGAAAGTGGGTCAAAACCGGAAAAGAAAAGTTGAAATCTTACCAGGGTACTTAGAGGTCGTGGGCGATCTATTCGCCTAATTGTTACGCGCATGCTGCTGTATAACATTATACTTATAAATCTGTTTTCACCATTGTGTTTAACATTGCACGCTACTTCATTTCACCACTGTGGCTTTATTTTGAGACCTACGATAATAATATACTCATTAGCACTACTTATTCTACTATATGATGATTATTGTACACATGCATTTTGTATGTTCTATTGTTTCTAGGTTATTGTTGCGTTATCTGATTTTTGCGGTTCGCGAGGGTTTTACATTGTTGTTGTTCTATATGGATGTTGTAGTTCTTTTCTTTGAAAGGTTTGGTGTTTGTTTTTTTGTTTTGTTATGGTTTAATTATTTTTGGGGAAAAAGGGGAAAACACGCGGAGTTAGGATAACACAATCCCGATTACAATTTGCATGTTCATGGATTTGGCTAGATCAACACTAGAAAACGTTCCAAAAGACAATAAGCATCCATGGTGTTGGCGATCAACCTTGAAGACGATGGAGGCAAGATAAGGTTTGATTGGATGATAATGTTGAGTTACCATATGCACAACGCGGATTTTGTTACTCGATGTTTAGGTATGTGGGTTTGATTTTCTTTTCTTTATTTTATGTGAATCGGTCAATAGGTCAGCCTTTGTTCATCAATTCAGGAATGTTTTAGGTTTGCTTTTTGGTCCAATGATTTGGTTTTTCCTCTGTCAATCAAATGCTACTAAGTTTTTGACAAGATTTCTTATACTTTGATGTCTCTTTATATCAAATATGTTCTTTGTGTTTGTTTCTTAATGATTGTTAATTGTTACCTATTTTGCTTACTTCATTGAAGGAGTGAATGTATCCTGCTCACTTGTCACCAATGTTTGGAATTAGGTCATTTACTTTTGTGCCATCATCCAATATTGTCAAATTCTGAAAGGGTGTGTTTCTGGCCTATACGTCAGAAATTGAGGACTATGTTGTGATAGATTGATTTATATATAGTTGACTCAATAGACACATTTGGTGATTATGTTGAGGAGATAGATGAAGTTATGAAACACATAGGTGGGTATGATGGAACATGTTTTGTTCAAGATTGCTCATTGTTACATCAATATTTGTTTTCCGTTTCTTTATTGGAATATGATGGTTTATTAGCAATGAGCAGCCAAAAAATGAAGTTTGTTTTTTACCCGTAATCTCATAAAAGTAAACTGCATATATCAATCGGTCATGAGATGGCATGCAACTATAAACATCGTGCTACATTTGGGTCGTTCGTTCTTTTTTTTTTATAATCCAAACTTCTTTCTATTTATTCATAGGGTCAATGTGTTAGTGAACTTATGATCAAAGTGTTATTTATCTTTTATGACTATAAAGTTACACATATTGTCTTAGTATTAAGATTTTTTTTTATTTTGTTGAAGTTTCTTTTATGACATGAAAATCTTTTGTAGTTGAGTTTGTTAGGTTGGTTACTATTGGTCAAGTATATAGATATATACTGAATTTTGTGCGGTTCATTTATAAGCTATATGCTTGTCAGACTGTTCACAATGTTGAAGAGCGTCCTTCCCATAAGTAGTCAGCATGTCATATCAACTTTCTACTAACTTCCATCCATTCGTCTCACAATCAATTTTTACCCCAACATCATCCTTCCCACAAACAACCATTGAATATTTATAAAAAAAAAACAAAACAACACACCTTTTTATGACGGGGTCCCACAAAATGCATCCATGGAGCGCCATTGGGAAATGGCTAGTGAAGGATGGATGGGTGTGCATAACGTCGCCCTTCCAAAAGGCTGCACGAGCAGGGCTAAGGGCAAGGCGTCGTGGACAGTCTTAGGAACGTACAAAATAAAATTGACGTGCATAAAAAGCTTAACAAGTGTAATAAGAGAATGTTTATGTAATTACTGCAGAAAATGTTTGTGTTTTTTTTTGTTTTTTAGCTAAATATGAAATCAACTCTGTGAGAAAGGAAGCGGTAGAGACACTCTTCTTCTTTACACCCATGACTTTGGTTTGTGTTGCTAACTTTTCATTTGCTTTTACCTTTTCCTAATTACATTTGTCTCATTTTTAGCATGAAGTTAGTCATTCCAATCGGTTTTATGGCAGGTTTGTGTATCAGGGATTTGATAGGCTAATATGATCTGTAAGTGAAGTCAAACTTAAGTGACATGATACTGTGTCACATAATGCAATTTACAGTAGTGATTACCAAATAGTTAGTGAGTGTTATGATCACTGACCTTTTTAGTTCTTTCTAAATTTGTAATTATGTGCTTTTTAGTGATCAATTTGTTTTTTTTTGTTTGACAGTTAATGATCAAATTGTTAACAAACTGAATTTCTTTTGCAATTGGATGTTTGTTCATTTTTGTGAAATTATGAATTGTTAAAGCTAGGATTTTCTTGCTTTGTAGCTTACACAATTATTCATAATGTCATTGATTTTGGTTTATCTACAAATTGTAGACTATCAATCTCTATGAAACATTGCCTTCTAAATAGACACATACATGCCTCCGCACCATCATACAATCTATTATAGATTATAGTAGCTCCACAAAGCTTTTATTACAAATTTAAAAAAGTTTATCGATAGGAGATCTCGCCGCAACGCGCAGTGGGAGATAACTAGTTATTATTATTTTGATAACGACACATGATCTTTTAAATCGGTTATAATTTAAGATATATATTAAGTCGATTATATCACATATAACTAAATTCTATTCATATAAGAATCTTTTAAGTTTCATAGCACACATTGTTGGGTATTATGATAGATCAATTTTAATTTTGACAAAACATGTTTGATAAATTATTCATTAATTAACATATAATTAATAAACACGCAACGGGTTCAATCAATTGCTTATCACCATAACATACCCGACAAGAGCATGGTTACTAACAATGCCAATATAATATATAATAGATATACCAATGAGAAAGATATACCATTGTCGTTAATGATAACCAATTGAGACACTTAGGTTCCGGGAACAAAGCTAGAACACAAACCGAACAGGGATACAATCCAAAGTGGCAAGATGGGCGCGGTTGCGGGTTCATGGCTGCACGGACATAGACTACAATGGTTGCGGTTCTCGAGTGTTCGGCCAAACACATGGCGCCGATGGTCTTGTGTTCTTGATGTGGTCAAAGGAGCATAACTCCAAAATGAGTTATGTAAGATAGTTCTATACATCATTGAGCAGACTATATTAAGTAGGGTTTGATTTACCTTTCACTCAAGCATTAAATTGAAATATGCTAGGTGGAATGAACTGTGCAACTATTCCATACTCTTTTAAATGATTAGTGAACTCTAAGATGAGTTATTCACCACCTCGATATGGTCGAAGCTTCTTAATTGTTTTAACGAGTTAGTGTTCTACTTCGTTTTCAAACTCTTTGATCAAAGGTTTCATGCCCATGCTTCATAAGATAAACATAAGCATACCTATCATAATCGTCAATAAATTTAATGACGTATCTTTCATGATTTCTAGACATGATTATGAAAAGGCACATATATCAGAGTGTATGAGTCCTAGCAGATCCTAGGCTTACTCATCAACATCAGTGAAGGGATCCTTAGTGAATTTTTCATCTAAGTAGGATTCACGTTCATTAAGGACTAATGTCTAATGGATTCTAGAATCCCTTTAAATTGAAGCCTTTTTCATATGGGGCTTGCTTATATGGCCAAGTCTATAGTGCCATAGAAATATATAATTGATACACTTAGAAAGATTATATATGTTATTATTTGTTTGAACGTCTATCTCATAAATACCATTTCAAGGTTCAGCCTTAAAATAAAAAACATCATTCAAGTAGGTAGAAATTGCAATACCATTAAAAACATACTTCAAACATTGTTCAAACAATAAAGAAATTGAAGTTGTTAGGACCGTTTACGTACGGAGTACTAACCGATTATGCGCGTATACCAACTCAAATAGTGCAGAATCCTATTTGATTGGCGATCCAATAAGGGAGAACACAGTTCAGATCAATCTAACGATTAATGAAACATTACGAATGATTAGAACACGGTCAACTATGATCTATGAACTGAACAGATTTTCTTGAGTCTCTGGACGGCTAGGGTACGTTTATGTGCGCATGTATTCGAATTGTTATGTTTTTTCATGAATTAGGTGGTATTTATAAGTTAGGGTCTTTCAATCGTACGACTGAACCATTAGCACGGTTCATTCGTGCGACTGAAGCATGCGATTGATCCATCCGCACGACTGAAGGTCCAGTCTTGCGACTGAGTCAATCTTATGTCTCAATCGTGCGACTGATCCAGTCTCCTGGTTCAGTCGTGCGACTGGTCTATTATCATGAAGTATTCATACGTATGGTCCATTAGCATGGTCCATTCGCATGAGAATTTCACACGATTAAGTTTGAACATGTTTCTCAATCATTATTGGCTAAGAACTATGTACAATAACCTCAAACCTATATAGTTAGTTCAATATACTTTATTACACAATAAACAATGAAATATTAACATTATATGCATCAACCACACATTGTATTTCATTCATACCCATTCAATTACATATATGTAAGACATGATAGACATTTTACATTAAGTTCCTAAACTAGGTACATATGTATCAACAAACTCCCCCTTGGACCTAGTTTACATCATTGTCTAACATTCTTCATTAGCTCTTTGATTTTCTTGTACTTTTCCTCTCTTGTAGCTCCGGCATGTATCTCAAATAAAAACAGAGTCTTATCACATTCTGAAACTGGAGGGCTTGTACAATATCTTGCGAGTCATAGAATAGTGGCCACTTGTATAAAGTATAAACATCGTCAGTAGACAAGTTAGCCAACCACATAGGGTCAAATACCCGATAGTATCCATTTGGGTCTCCTTTTGTAAGACTATGACCGCTTCACCTGTTCTCCAATCGTAGTACCACCACTTGAAGTGTGGAGTGAAGTCCTGTGGCATTTTTCTTATATGGATTTTGGACATTGTACGCGGAGGATTCCACTTCAGCACTACCTTAGGCTTTCCAGTAATGGGATCAACTTCAGACTGTCTGATGTACCTCTTCGGTTGTTGAGGTCTGAAGTTAACCCACCTGGTATGGTATTCTTTCCTCAATGTAGCCTCAAACTAGTCTGACTTCTTTCTCGGGTCAGCATACAACAACTTTAGGCGTGCCAGCTGGTTGAGCTCAAAATTGGGGAGAGTCTTTAGATCGTGTGGAAATCTAAAGTACTCTATGCCCTTTTCTCTCTTCACTGCATATACATTCAGCTCCTCAAAATAAGCCCATGCTATGATCTTGCCTGACACCTTTAGGTGTTTCTTGACTTTGTACAACTTGGTGTAGACATTAGGCTTTTGTACAGTGCGCATGGCTTGGATCTCAGCAAAACCGGCCGCCCATTCAGCCTTTTTGATGTCAACATCGACGACTGAGGCTTGGGCTTGACCCTCATTCTTCTTAGACTATTTCTCCATCTGATCCAGCTTGTCAATGTATCACTGACGATAGTATCACCCAAGTTGGGGACTACATTTCCCTCTCTATCAGCATACTTTAGATAATGGTCAGCAGTGACATCCCCTATCTCGATTTCATCTATGTCATTGAGCTCATCATCACTTGTAACTTCAAAGGTAGGAGCGTTCTTGACAATCTCGTCCGGGTTGAGCCGGAACATCTCAGCAAGTTGTTCATTAGTAAGGTCATGAATGATTTATCCTTCTTCAGGAGTATAGCTTACAGACCTTCTGACTATCCCTTGCTAATAAAAAATCATTGTAAGTTGAGACTTGATTTGCTGAAGGGGAGTAACATCATACTCATCTTGCCGAGATGATTGATCTGCTTGATTTAAACATGTAACACATCAATTGTTAGTAATTAATCAAGACATTCAAACATTGATAAAGATATATAAACATTAATTACATAAATACCAGATTCAAGTACAAAGCTTTCACAAATATATAAACTTCTAAGCATTACTTTTGTCTTGTATGGCTGGCTTCTCAACAGATGGGGAAGAAGATGAAGCTCCTTGGTCTTGATTTCTCTTTGTACGTCACTCTTGACCCTGAGTTGAGGCAGATGCAACTACATCTCCTTCTTTATCATTTTCATCATTTGCCTTCCCCTTGTCCCTTCATCTTCGCTGGCCTCATCATCATCACTATCATCATCATCATCTTCATCATCATCATCATCATCATCATCATCCCCTTCTCTTATCTTAAGGGGCTCATCTTTTGATCCCTTTAATTTGAGCATGATAGTCTTGTTAGAGGCCTCCAACTCATCTATTCTCTTTGCTGATTGGATGTTATGCTCCTGGAGTTGGGCAATTTGCTGAGCTTGTTGTGAGATCTGCTGTGCTTGGGTAGCGTTTAGCTCCACAAGCTAACGTAGTTAGGCAGCTTTCTTTTCATCAGCAGCTAACAGCTTCAACACCATATGGTTAAGTGCTTCCAGCTGTTCCACTAACCCAATGGGGGGTAGAGATGGTCCTGTGGTGAATGTCGGGTGGGATGATGGTCCAGCTTGGTGGCTGGTGGTGGTAGTGGTGGCAGTGTTGATATTAGTGGTGGCATATGAGTGGGTGGTGAAGGTTAGGCTGTAGTGGTGGTGGATGGGAGTGTGGTAGTGATAGGTGGTGTGGTAGTGGTGGTGGTGGTGGTAGCTGTAGTAGATGTGGCAATAGAGATGGTGGTAGTGGCTGTGGCAGTGGGATTAGATGTGGTTAATGTGAACCTTGGCCTCTTCCCCTTCTTGTCGTAGGGTTGAGCCATTCTCTTTCTCCTCGAGCCCTTAGAGGAGGATTCTCCCCCTTGGTTGTTGGGCTGGTTTGGGGTGTAAGATGGATCAGTAGCAACCTCCCCAGACTCACCCTAGCGTCCACCTACCACCCTAATCCCTCGCTCGGTGGCAACTACCTTGCTGCCTACCGTCCGAACTAAAGGCTCCTCATCGGACACCTCCTCCTTATCAGGACGGAAGTCCTGATGGAATCCTGTCGTATCAGCTCCTCCGTGGGTGGATGGTGGAGATGTAACATCTGTGGTAGTGGCCCTAGATTGGGTAGGGCCAGTATCTCCACCATCACCATTATCATTAGCATCAGAATCATCGGATGGGAACACAATCGGCTCAAAATCCGAGTCACTATCATCGTGATGCCACTTCTCTTCGCTAGCCCCACGTAGTCCTCTCGGGCCAAATGCCCAAACAGTCTCCTTACCGGGGGCTTCACCTGCTTGCCCTGGAAAACCATCATCCTTCCTAGGGTGGTATCATCCATCACCTCTAGTGTTACGACATCCTCTCTCTCCTTGGGCAGCAAAGGAAGCTTCTGGTCAATGATCATCTGTATGAATCTTGGGTACGTGCAGAAGCCTTCCTTGCCTTTGGCCTTTATGTTCTCCACTAAGTAGGTGAAGATCATCCTCGAAAAGCTGAACGGTGGTTCAGCATCAGAGCTACATAGGTGTTCTGGATCTGGTATGATAACTTATCAAATCCGCCCTTCCTTGAGGCTATACACTTCAGCAGCACATGGGCTAAGCATTTGAACTGGGGGCACAGGTTGCTCTTGTTGAGCACACCTGCGTGTATGTTCCCCGAGTACTTAGCCCAAAGAAAACATCCTCGAACTGTCAACGGGTGCAGTCCCCATCATCTCCCAACTCTAAGACTGTCCTGAGATCCTCCTCACCGATCTCAATGTCCTGACCCAAGATGGTACTCCTCATATGGTGAGGCTCTAAGGACCTATCTACAACATCGCTTTCCCAGAAAGCCTGCTGTATTGATCTGTTTGGGGTGCACAGAGTGGAGATCGCCTAAAGATCCTCGATCTCCGTAGAAATGAATAATGCCCGCGAACTCAGATGCGTTCCAGGATGTCATGTCTAGATGAACACATATGTTGTGCTTTGTGCTCATCGTCCACCGACTCGCCATGCTGCTATAACACAAGATAGATAAACATTAGAGTGTGTGTAACTGAATGACATTTGAATTTATTGGACTTGAATCCTTCTGTTGTGTCGTGCGAATGGACAGTGCGACTGAGTCTGAGTCGTGCGATTGACCTCCTTTGTGCGATTGAGCAAGCGACTGGGCTTAGTCATATGTTGTCCCATGCGGTTGACACAGTCGTGTGACTGAACTCAAACGCATGGTATAGTCGTGCGATTGTGCCATTTGCCCAACTCAGTCGTGCGATTGAAGTTCATCAGTAAGTCCATTCGCATGACAGTCTGTGTTTCCATTCAAATTCAAATTTTGAGCAAGACTGGTCCATACTCATGGTCTAGTCGTGCGAATGGATTATCCTTATGAGTTTGACCTTATGTACATTCATACACTTAGCCCTTTTACTTATTGATAAGACATTTTGACCATTGATCATCTCAAACATGACCATTTTAACTTAGAAAAATGTTGATCATCTCAGACGTGACCTTTTTATATTTGAAAACCCCATTGGTCACCTTAGACATGACCTTTTTAGTGAGTGAATCCCAGATTGACTTTCGATGTGTACTCTGACATTTACCTACTAAATTAACTGAAATTTACTAAATTAAACAACTAGACATAAAACAAAACTAAAACATATTTTTGTATTTTTGTGTGAGGTTGAAATCCTAAGATAAGTATCTACCAGATTTTTCTTCCTGGACAGTATAGCGTCAAGTTACTTTGAACATAACTAGAACGATTCATTATGGAATCATATAGGTTTATTAAATCATTTGGGACATTTTACCAAAGCCTTTTGATGCTAGATTCTTGTTTTCATCAAGAGTCATTAGCAAGTTTAGGAAATCATACTAGAGCTACAAGATGCACATAGTGATTTTGACTTTCAAGAGTTGCAGCTCACGATGCTTGTCAGTATACTTGTCCTCTTAAATCCATACACAGATTTTTGACACACATTGGTGATGATTTAAGGTTTAGTTATTTCAACAAGCATTTTTGGATCCCACGCTTATATGGTAATCAACGTTCCTCAGGAGATTTTTGAGCGGTCTACGGGTATTATACAAGAAGAAACTATTCTAAGAGCTTTCAAAGAGATGCCAAGCCTCAGGTCAGTGCCACCGCACAATAGAGAGGCGTAAATTGTAACATCTCGTATTTCCGTTAATTAAAAGTTAATTTTGTTAATTCTTATATGGTTCATTTATGTCATTTATGAAACTTTGAGGGATTGTTGAGTTAATCGGGAGTTAATGAACTATTTTGCTTAACATTGTTAATAATAATAATAATAATAATAAAATTAATAATAATAATATAAATGACAAATTATAAAAGTTAACAAGTTAGTTTAATGATAAGCTTGAGGTTAGTAAAGAGGGCTTATTTGTCAATTTGGAAACTTAAAATTTAACTTTTAAGCATAAAATGACAACTATTAAACTACAAGGGGGGTTTAATGCCAAAGTTAGAAACTTTAATATTAAAGTTTGTACGTAAAATGCTAACTGATAAAACCACAGGGGTCAAACATGCAAATTTCAAAATTTAAACCCCTTACTCGTGTTTTTCCGGCCACAACTCCGGCCACTTTCCGGCCGGAGTCCGATGGCCCTAAAACCTCAATTTTCTTTCAAATTGAAACCCCCAAAATCGTGGCAACCGATCGGAAACATGAATCGAACCTGAAGATGTCACTTAAATGCGTTTATTAACCGGTTACAAACTCCAATTGAATGTATAACCGAAACCTTAAAACCCCGTAATCATTCGAGCCTTAATCACCAATAATAAGTCAATTAATTCACCAATAATAAATCGTACACCTTATTCGATTAAAGTTATATGATACTCAAACCAATAACAATGAAATTACAATTTTGTAAGAATATTTCCTTATTTTGCAAAATAAATAAATACATACATATATATATATATATATATATATATATATATAATATATATATATTATTAATAACTAAATTGGCTTACAAAAACTCTCTTAAATCCTAAGGAACCTAGTTCATGTTTAAATGATAAACCTCATTAACCTAAATCTTGAAACATTTATATATTTAGGTGTCTTGTGACGTTTTACCTTGGAGCGGCACATATTATTTCTTATTAATCGCCATTATATATTTATTGTCAAGTGAGTTTTCCTTGCCCCATTTTATTTTTTTTCACACTACTTTGGGGTGAAACATGATTATTTATACATTGTACACTTATAAACGTTTGAGACTTGTAAGCACATGCAATTCATCTTATTATTATGTCATGGTTATTTGTGTATTGTAAGTGTTTATATGAGATACATATTTTGTTTACAATCATTAACTATTGCTAGCCTGGCGACGTCTTAGATCTTTGGGCCTGACAAGCCTATTTGGTGCTAAAGTCGATGTATTGCCGACTCCTAGGAGCCGTATGCTTGTGCACTTAGGAACCAAATACACTTAGCCAATCTTTTATACTTGTAATCAAGTCAAGGTTTGGTTGTAACGATATGTGTTCTATAACCTTACTAGCTTATAACCTATGACATGAATTGCTACTTGTAACTTTTTTTTTCATATTATGTATGAAAACCTTGGAAACTCACCAACTATTTTTAGTTGACTCTTATTTTTATCATGTTTCAGGTCAACCTCAAGTATAATGTGATCCTTTTGAAGCATGCTATAATCTAGGACTTGGACCTAGATAATGAAATAAAAAGTTACCTTATGTTATGTTATGTTGAACTTATTTCTTGTATAAGACTTATGATTGTAATTTTCCATTTCAAGACTATGATAATAATATTTACAATTTATATAGCGTTATGTGGCCGTGAACAATCTTAACCCTCACATCTCGACGTTTCCGCCGTCAAGGTTGGGGTGTGACGGATTGGTATCAGAGCCCATAACTATAGGGATTTAGGTTATTAGTAATGGTGACCTAGACTATAGCTTATGCATGAACCTCATAGGATAATATTTATATTCTTGGAAATATATATATTGTTACATGCTACATAATGCTATACTTTACTTATGTGCAACTTGATGCCTTAGCATAGGTTGCCTAGTAATTGTCTAAACTTTGTTACTTGTCTCCCTAAACTTAACTTTGACTCATTGGCTCTCCCCGACAAATGAAACATCTTAATATTATTCTCGTCAACACGTGGAATCGTATACTTATGCTCAAGAATGGATCTTTAGACTTATGTCTAATCTATGTAAATCTCATCATGGTTTTGATTTCATAAACCTAAGAAATTTGTGTGACACATGGACACCTGTATTCTGGATTTCCTGGCAAAAGGCCCTCGGGCTAAGGCAAGCATATCGCATAAATCCTACGGGACTAGTTATGCTTACCTGGGGATTTCTGGGATGAGTGATAAACCTTGGTCAACATACACAAATTTCTAAGGTGAGTGGGTCAACTTACCTTGACGTGTCAACGTTTCCAAATGGTAATGCGTTACCAAATAGAACCATCCCATGTGCCTTACAACTTTTTGCTTTATCCTTGTTGAACATTAATCCTTGTTATTCCAATTCTTATATCTAACTCACTTGTATATTCCAGCATGTCTCGTCATCATGGAAAGCGTGGAAGTTCCGATCGTAAGTTAGCCGCCATGATTGCTCGACAAATGACTGCTGTCATCCCGACCATGGTTGCTGAAATTAATAGCACCTTAATGACCAACGCTAGCAACAATGGAAATGGTCATGGAGAGAATAGCAACAATCAAAACAGGAACAACCAACACGGGAATAATCAAACTTGCACCTTCAAACACTTCAGCTCCTGCAAGCCCACTAGTTTTAGTGGTAAGGAAGGAGCCACTAGTCTTCTTGAGTGGTTCGAAAGCATGGAGAATACCTTTATCAATTGTGAGTGCCCCGATGCACTCAAGGTTCGTTATGCCACTAGTATGTTCCAACAAAGGGCTCTTACCTGGTGGAATAGCGAGAAGAGAAACCGTGGTCCTGAAGTTGTGCTAGCACTTACCTGGGAAGAGTTCAAGAACATCGCCATCGCGAAGTTCTGCCCAAGAAGTGAATTGCAAAAGTTGGAAGAAGAGTTTTGGAATTTGAAACAAAATGATGGTGATCATTTGGCCTACTCAACTAGGCATCATGAGTTGAGTATATTGCTGCCTCATATGGTCGACACTGTCCCCCGCAACATCGAGAAGTTTATTAAGGGTGTACCACCCCAAATTCAAGATGCTGTGGTGGGTAGCCGACCCACAACCTTGGAAGAAGCCATTACTATCACCGCTCAACTCACCGAGAACCATATACGAGCAGGAACCATGTCTGTGAAGGGTGCAAAGAAGGTAGAGAAGACGGCTATCGAGGCGGTTAAGGAGACTAAAGCTGAACCGTCTTACAACAACAACAACAAGAAGCGCAAGTTCACATCGGCGCGTAACTATGCCGTGGCAGCACCCAAACAACCCTAAAGACAACTTGTACCTGCGGCTACACCTATGGCACAAGTGCCTGGGGCTAGGGCTTATGCTGGTCCTCAGCCTATGTGCAACACGTGTAGGTATCATCATCCGGGAAATCAACCATGCCGCATCTGCACCTTATGCGGTAAGTATGGTCATTTGGTGGCAACTTTCCACCGTGCACCTAACAATGCCGCCGTGGTCACAAACCGTGTTTGCTACAACTGTGGGGAACCTGGTCATTTTCGCCCACAATGCCCTCGTCTTGTGGGTAATGTTCCACAAGCCCGAGGACGTGCTTTCAACATCAACGCTAACCAGGCACAAGCAAACAACGATGTGGTGAAGGGTACGTTAACTCACCTTTAACTTTTGTGATCCGATTCATTTCATACTTTACCTGTATCGTTAAATACCTTAAAATTGAACAGGTATGTTCCTTATTAACAAAACTTATGCCTATGTCCTATTTGATTCTGGAGCCGATAAAAGTTTTGTTTCATTAGAGTTTGAACCCATACTTGCTAAGCCACATACGAAACTAGAAAGACCTCTTACTGTTGAAGTTACCGATGGAGAACCGATCACCGTTGACGTTATCATTCGTGATTGCATCTTAAATCTTGACGTGCATGATTTTCTTATCGATCTTATCCCTATGAAACTTGGAAGCTTCGACGTCATCATTGGTATGGATTGGTTAGCCAAACACCATGCCGAGATCATTTGCTTCGAGAAGTGTATTCGTATACCGTTACCCTCTGGTGATACTTTGAAAGTATTTGGTGAAAAACCTTCCAAAGGGCTTAAACTCATGTCTTGCACTCAAGCCCGAAAGTGCTTAAGCAAGGAGTATATGGCATTCTTGGCTTACGTGGTCAACACGAAAGTCAAAGGGAAAGAACATAAGAATGTCCCTATCGTACGAGACTTTCCTGAAGTATTTCCTGATGACCTTAATGGTTTACCTCCCGTGTGTGAGGTTGAGTTTAAAATCGACTTGATACCGGGAGCAAACCCCGTGGCTAAGTCACCATATCGGCTTGCACCATCGGAAATGCAAGAACTCTCTAGTCAACTTCAAGATCTGTCCGAGAAGGGCTTCATCCGTCCTAGTTCTTCGCCTTGGGGTGCACCTGTTCTTTTCGTGAAGAAGAAAGATGGATCGTTTCGTATGTGCATCGACTATCGTGAGCTTAACAAGCTTACCATCAAGAACCGTTATCCTCTTCCTCGTATTGATGATTTGTTTGACCAACTTCAAGGAGCTGCTATTTTCTCGAAGATCGATTTACGTTCTGGCTATCATCAATTGCGAGTCCATGATGATGATATCCCAAAGACCGCTTTCCGTACTCGTTATGGGCACTATGAGTTTATGGTGATGCCTTTTGGTTTAACCAATGCTCCTGCTGTCTTCATGGATCTCATGAATCGAGTATGCAAGCCTTATCTAGACAAGTTTGTGATCGTCTTCATTGATGACATACTTATCTATTCCAAGTCCAATACCGATCATGAACTGCATTTGAGATTGGTTCTTGCGTTGTTAAAGAAAGAGCGATTGTACGCAAAGTTCTCGAAGTGTGATTTCTGGCTCGAGGAAGTTCAATTTCTAGGACACGTGGTAAATAGCCAAGGAATTCACGTTGATCCTACAAAGGTGGAAGCTGTGAAGAATTGGTGTGTTCCTACAACTCCTACCGAAGTTCGTTCTTTTCTTGGTCTTGCTGGTTATTATCGGCGATTCATTGCCAATTTCTCGAGGATCGCGAAACCGCTCACTACTTTGACACAAAAGAATAACCCATTCGAGTGGGTTTCGAGCAAGAAGAAGCTTTTGAAACGTTAAAGCATAAGTTGTGCAATGCTCCTATCTTGACTCTACCCGATCGAAACGACGATTTCACCGTGTATTGTGATGCATCTAAACAAGGCCTTGGTTGTGTTCTCATGCAACGAGGGAAGGTCATAGCTTATGCATCGAGACAATTGAAGGTTCACGAGGTGAATTATACAACACACGATCTCGAGCTTGGTGCTGTTGTATTTGCTTTGAAGATTTGGAGGCACTACCTGTATGGTACGCAATGTATACTCTACACCGATCACAAAAGCCTCCAACACGTTTTCAATCAAAAAGATCTGAACATGAGACAACGTCGTTGGGTGGAGTTGATTAGTGACTATGATTGTGACATTCGTTACCATCCTGGTAAAGCAAATGTTGTAGCCGATGCACTAAGTCGAAGTATTCACAACAAGATGATATCATTTCAAGAAATTCGCGATCGACGTCAATGGTTTGACACTTTGGGTGAGTTTGATACCGAGATCCGACTAGATGTCAACGAGACTACCGTATTGCTACAAAACTTGAGAATAGATAGTGACATCGAGTCTAGTATTTTGGAGGCTCAGCAAGTGGTGCAACAAGAAGAAGAATGAAGGATGAACTGGAGCCTAATCTTTTAACCCAATTGGAAACGAAACCCAATGGGTTGATATACTTCACAAACCGAATTTGGATTCCAAATCACGATAACCTTCGAACCTTTATCATGAACGAGGCTCATCAAACTCGTTATTCTATTCATCCTGGTTCCGATAAGATGTACATAGACCTACGTGGTCAATATTGGTGGCCTGGAATGAAGAAAGACATAGCGACTTATGTAGCTAAGTGCCTCACATGTACGAAGGTTAAAGCCGAACATCACCGTCCAAGTGGATTACTTGAGCAACCCGAGATTCCTATGTGGAAATGGGAACACATATCCATGGACTTCATAACAAAGCTACCCCGAACCTCTCGAGGACATGATAGCATATGGGTGATCGTTGACCGATTGACCAAGTCGGCACATTTTATACCCATACGTGACACTTACAAGACATCAAAATTAGCTCGTATATACGTTGATGAGATTGTGAGTCGTCATGGGGTACCTCTGCACATCATATCCGATCGAGATGCTCGTTTCACTTCACATTTTTGGTCGTCTAAGCAAGAACTTTTGGGTACACAATTGGATCTGAGCACGGCTTACCATCCTCAAACTGATGGTCAAACCGAGCGAACGATCCAAACTTTGGAGGACTTGCTACGTCTCTGTGTTCTTGACTTTAGTGGCGATTGGGATACGCATCTACCGCTCGCGGAATTTTCGTATAACAATAGTTACCACTCGAGTATCAAGATGGCACCGTTTGAAGCACTTTATGGTCGTAAATGTCGTTCACCGATCTGTTGGACTGACATTGGTGAAAACTTCACCACTGGTCCTGAACTTATACAAGAGATGACCGATAAGGTTTCTATCATTCGCAAGAACCTTGAAGTGGCGAGAAGTCGTCAAAAGAGTTATGCTGACAAGCGACGTAAGCCATTAGAATTCCAAGTTGGGGAGATGGTTCTTCTCAAGGTTTCACCGTGGAAAGGTGTGGTTCGCTTTGGAAAGAAGGGCAAACTGGCTCCAAGATTTGTAGGACCTTTCAAAATCCTGAAAAGGATTGGGAAAGTGGCTTATAAACTAGAGTTACCTTCCGACCTTAGTGGAATTCATCCTGTGTTCCATGTCTCAAATTTGAGAAAGTGTTTGGCCGACGAAAATCTGTATGTTCCGCTGGAAGACATTCAGATTGACGAGTCATTACATTTTGTCGAGAAACCTGTAGAGATCATAGATCGTATAATGAAGAAGACTAGAACCACAACAACCCCAATCGTCAAGGTTCGTTGGGAAAATAAACGTGGCGCTGAATTTAGTTGGGAACGCGAGGAGCACATGAAGAAGAGATACCCGTTCTTATTTGTATAGTTTCATTTCTTTAAATTTCGGGACGAAATTCTTTTAAGTTAGGGAGACTGTAACATCTCGTATTTTCGTTAATTAAAAGTTAATTTTGTTAATTCTTATATGGTTCATTTATGTCATTTATGAAACTTTGAGGGATTGTTGAGTTAATTCGGGAGTTAATGAACTATTTTGCTTAACATTGTTAATAATAATAATAATAATAATGATAATAATAATAATATATTATATTAATAATAATATAAATGACAAATTATAAAAGTTAACAAGTTAGTTTAATGATAAGCTTGAGGTTAGTAAAGAGGGCTTATTTGTCAATTTGAAAACTTAAAATTTAACTTTTAAGCATAAAATGACAACTATTAAACTATAAGGGGAGTTTAATGCCAAAGTTAGAAACTTTAATATTAAAGTTTGTACGTAAAATGCTAATTGATAAAACCACAGGGGTCAAACATGCAAATTTCAAAATTTAAACCCCTTACTCGCGTTTTTCCGGCCACAACTCCGGCCACTCTCCGGCCGGAGTCCGGTGGCCCTAAAACCTCAATTTTCTTTCGAATTGAAACCCCCAAAATCGTGGCAACCGATCGGAAACATGAATCGAACATGAAGATGTCACTTACATGTGTTTATTAACCGGTTACAAACTCCAATTGAATGTATAACCGAAACCTTAAAACCCCGTAATCATTCGAGCCTTAATCACCAATAATAAGTCAATTAATTCAACACTAACGAACGTTTATCTAAGTCTAATCGGTTGCAAGTGCCAATTACACCTGAAACCCACAAATTCACCTTGTTCGATTACCCTGTTCGTCGCGAACCTGCTAGCTAAACGAGAGCCACCTTCCAAGTGTTTTTAACTCCAATTGATTAGGGGTTTTGCATCAAGAACACTGTTCGAAGCTTCCCACGAGTTCAATTTGGTTTCCATCATCTTTTACACATCCATCAAATCCGGTTCTTGGCCGAGACCTGTTCTACACCAAAGGGCATCGATTCGATCTCAATCAAGTGAGTAAATCACATCAGCACCCTCGGTTTTCCTTAATGAACAAAAGCCCTATGATTAATTTGGCTAACAAACTCGAATTGATCTTCAATTTGATCGAACATGGTTCTAGGGTTCATATGGGAATTGGGGTTTTTCATTCGCAATGGTTTTAAGATTTAAAACCAGGTTATAACCGCGGCTGGAAGCCTGGTTCACTGGTTAAGACAATGTTTCCCCATACATGAGGTCACGGGTTCGAACCCGGGCACCTCATGTAATTTTTTTAAAGCCTTTTGGATTAAAATTAATTATAGAAAATTTATAATAATTATAAAAATGAATTTTATAAACCTAAATATTTTTAAAGTCATCTAATTATTTCTTAGAATTTATTCTTGTAAAACTTTGTAATATTTTAATATAAAATTATTTACAAATGTAATAATTAAATATTTCTATAAAAAAATTAGATTGTTATAAGAATGAGTTTATGTAAAAATTAAATTTTACTTGAATCATGAATAAATCGTACACCTTATTCGATTAAAGTTATATGATACTCAAACCAATAACAATAAAATTACAATTTTGTAAGAATATTTCCTTATTTTGCAAAATAAATACATAAATATATATATATATATATATATATATATATATATATATATATATATATATATATATATATATATATATATATATATATATATATATATATTATAATAACTAAATTGGCTTACAAAAACTCTCTTAAATCCTAAGGAACCTAGTTCATGTTTAAATGATAAACCTCATTAACCTAAATCTTGAAACATTTATATTTAGGTGTCTTGTGACGTTTTACCTTGGAGCGGCACATATTATTTCTTATTAATCTCCATTATATATTTATTGTCAAGTGAGTTTTCCTTGCCCCATTTTATTTTATTTCACACTACTTTGGGGTGAAACATGATTATTTATACATTGTACACTTATAAACGTTTGAGACTTGTAAGCACATGCAATTCATTTATTATTATATCATGGTTATTTGTGTATTGTAAGTGTTTATATGAGATACATATTTTGTTTACAATCATTAACTATTGCTAGCGTGGCGACGTCTTAGATCTTTGGGCCTGACAAGCCTATTTGGTGCTAAAGTCGATGTATTGCCGACTCCTAGGAGCCGTATGCTTGTGCACTAGGGAACCAAATACACTTAGCCAATCTTTTATACTTGTAATCAAGTCGAGGTTTGGTTGTAACGATATGTGTTCTATAACCTTACTAGCTTATAACCTATGACATGAATGCTACTTGTAACTTTCTTTTTCATATTATGTATGAAAACCTTGGAAACTCACCAACTATTTTTAGTTGACTCTTATTTTTATCATGTTTCAGGTCAACCTCAAGTATAATGTGATCCTTTTGAAGCATGCTATAATCTAGGACTTTGACCTAGATAATGAAATAAAAAGTTACCTTATGTTATGTTATGTTGAACTTATTTCTTGTATAAGACTTATGATTGTAATTTTCCATTTCAAGACCTATGATAATAATATTTACAATTTAATATAGCGTTATGTGGCTGTGAACAATCTTAACCCTCACATCTCGACGTTTCCGCCGTCAAGGTTGGGGTGTGACATAAATAACAATGAATTCTAGAACATTTAGGTTATGCTTATCATCAGGTTAGTGCCACCGCACAGCAGAGAGGCACACAACCTATCTTCTTGTTTGAGCAATCATTTTCTTTTTGCACAGATCGCACCAACAACATAGGTTATTAGCTTGATTGCTTTTTGAATTTTTCATGTGCTTTGCTCATTTTTATGGTCATCCGCACACATTTGTGACGTTTATTTTGCTCGTCACCCCTTATTGGAACTTCGTTGATTGTGTTAACTAGGGATAAGATAATAACCCACAGCTTGTTGAACAACTTAGTTTGAGCTTAGATCACTAGTTAGGTCTAATCATCTATTGTGTTGAATCTACCGACACATCATGTAATGGTCTAGCAACCTCTAGGTCTACTTTCTCCGTGTTACCTTAGTAGCAGCTAGTTTTACTATCATTTTTCCTTTTATGTTGCTTAGCCTTCTCAGACTTATACTTCGAATTTTTCATCTTAATCAATTACATTCTTTTAAAGTCCCAAACACTTTGTTCATGTGTACTATCATTTTCCATAAACACTGAATCAATATCATAGATACGATCTTATTTCTATTAGCTAGATTGTCCTCCTCCCTCGTTTTTCTAAGTACTGGAATTAAAACAACTAATTGAATACTAATTTAACCTATTCTCCCCCTAAAATTCTAAATCAAAAATGTTTTTGCGTTTAGAATTTAATAGGCGAAGAAATAAAATAAAATAAAATAAAAAATAACTCTACTCGTAAGACTATGTATTGTCATCGTCTGGAATCACTTCACTTTTCTTTTTCACTCCGTTGACCTCTAACAGATATAAAAATCTTGGTTTATCAAAGGCTTTTGTGTGGCGGTTAGCGTGTTGAAAGTCCGTATTAAGTTTAACAACATCGATTAAATTCTTTTCAAAATAATCATGGATAAAATGATATTTAATACCGATGTGTTTGGTCTTAGGATATTGGATCGGATTTTTAGTTACGGCTATAGCAGCAGAATTATCAACAAATATAGGAGTGTTAGAGAATTTCAAATCGTAGTCCCACATTTTTTGTTGAATCCAGATGATTTATGAACAGCAGCATGCAACAGCAACATATTCAGCTTCACAAGTTGACAGAGCAACCGATGTCTGCTTCTTACACTGCCACGTGACTAATCTTCTCCCAAAGAATTAACATCCTACTAAAGCTGACTTGTAATTCATTTTGCAGCCGCCATAATCTGAATCGCTATACGCTGTAAGCTCAAAATCATCATCATGAGGATACCACAACCCAAGTGTTGGAGTACCCTTCAGATAACGAAATATCCGTTTGACGCCTATGAGATGGTGACTTTCGGTTTTGCCTGATATCTGGAGCAAAGGCACGTTGCATACATGATATCAGGGCGTGAGGCAGTGAGGTACATGAGAGATCCAATCATGCCTTGGTACATGGTGGCATCCACCAAATCACCATTTTCGTCAGGAGCCACATCGTGGCTTGTAGCTAGTGGAGTCCCAGCTGCTGAAGCATTCTCCATATCGAACCGATTGAGAATATCGCCTACATACTTGGTCTGATGTAGAAATATGCCTTTGGTGTCTGATCTACCTATAACCCGAGAAAGAACTTCATCTCTCCCATGGCACTCATCTCAAATTCAGCTTTCATTACTGCTTCAAATTCTTTACATAGTTCTTCATTCTTGGAACCGGAGATTATGTCATCAACATAAATTTGAACAAGCAGTAAGTCACCATCTTTTTCTTTGATGAACAATATACAATCAATTACTCCTCTGCGAAAGCCATGTTTCACAAGATGAGTTGAGATTTTTTCATACCATGCTCTGGGGCTTGGTGGAGCCTGTAGAGAGCCTTGTCTAGTTTGTAAACTCTGTCCCGATAATACGGATCCTCAAATCCTTCGGGTTGATTGACATACACTGTCTCATGGATTTTACCATGGAGAAATACACTCTTTACATCCAGTTGATAAACTTTAATCTTCATGTAAGAGGCATAGGCTAGGAAGATAGGGATTGCTTCCATTCTCGCCACAGGTGCAAAGACTTCATTGTAATCAATCCCCTCGACTTGTCGAAATCCTTGAACTACAAGTCGAGCCTTGTTTCTGATTATGACCCTTGGTCATCTTTCTTGCATTTCAAGACCCATTTGGTGTCAATGACCTTAGCACCTTTAGGTCTATCCACGAGTGTCCATACACCTAACTTCTTGAATTGAAGAAGTTCTTTTTGCATGGCACTCACCCATGCCTCATCATTTAGGGCTTCACTAACATATTTTGGCTCAAATTGAGACACAAAACATCGATATGCACCATCATGAACATATCCCTTTTCCATAACTAGGGCATAATCAGTTGAGTATAGGTAATTTCTTGTCTGTACTCCTGATCGAACATCTCCAATGACATTGTCCAAAGGATGATACACGTTTAGGTGTGATCCAGGAGTGGTGGGTACAACTATCTCATTTTCCAGATTATGAGCAGCAGGTTCAGTATCTGAGGCAGTGGGGGTGTGAGGTTCTGAAGTGTCAGAGGCATCAACCTCTGATGCTTAAGTACTTGTAGTAGTAGGAACCTATTCCTCCTGAGCCACCTGATCGTTCTCCATGTCTTCATCATCATATGAAGAGTCACTTACTTCCAGTGCTCCCCCTGAATGATAGGAAGACTCACCTTGTGAACCTAATATTGTTGAGTCTTGTGACGGTGTGTTTAAGATATCATACATCATTTTGGTTGCTAACTCATCTTGAGGAGGGGAGAGAAGGATGTTGAAGGACTTAAAGAATCCATCATAATCGAAGAAGAATGTGGGTCCTTTGCTAGCAGGGGGTGGTGTATCTCTGAACATCGATGTTGCACCACACTTTTACTTGACCCGTTGAGTTGTTGTAAACTCTCTTATTCGGTATGTTGTATCCTAGAAAAATTCCTTCTTCAGCCTTCTCGCTGAACTTCCCTAACTGAGTTTTCTTCAGAAGAGTACATGGTGCTCCAAACGGTTCGAGGTACTCTAGATTCGGTTTACGTCGTTGCAGTAACTCGTAACACGTTTTACCATGACGCTTGACCACCAGGACTCGATTTAAGGTGTAACATGCATTGGCAACTGCCTCATTCCAGAATTGAATGGGCAGAGTCGAGTCTGCTAGCATCGTCCGGGCTGTCTCTATCAAGCTACGATTCTTTCTCTCAGCAACTCCGTTCATTTAAAGAGTGTAGGCAGATGTGAACTGGTGCACAATTCCTTTTTCTTTGTAGAATGCCTCCATCCATTGGTTCTTGAACTCGGTACCGTTGTCTGAGTGAACTTGTCGTACCTTTAACTTGTAGAGTGACTCCAATGTAGTTACCAGCTCTTTGAATGATTCAAATGTCTCTGATTTTGATTTCAAAAACATCACCAAAGAGAATCTTGAGTAATCATCCGTAACTACATAGCAGTACAAGTCGCCAGCAATGCTCCTCGTACTGACTGGACCAAACAGATCCATGTGAAGAAGCTCAAGAGGCAACTTAATGGAATTAACTTTCTTAGCCTTATGAGCCTTCTTGGTTTGTTTTCCTTTCTTACAAGCGACACAAAAATCCAGTAATTGGAAGCTCTTAGTGTTTACTCCACGCACTAGATCATTCTGGGTCAAATGATTCATCTTCCAGGGATTTATGTGTCCTATTCTCCTATGCCAGGAGATGGAGTCTTTCTCTGTTGCCTTTGACAAGATGCATTGTACTTGATGATCAGTAGTGGAGGCCTTTGATAGATCTAAGACATATAGATCGTTATATCTTGAAGCTGACATTAAGACTTGATCCTCCGGGATTACATAATCCTTCTTCAATACATAGCACTTCTTGTTTTCAAAGACTACCTTAAAGTCTTTGTCACAGATTTGGGATACAGAAAGTAAGTTATTTTGAAGTTGTTGAACATAGTTTACCTTATCAAACTTCACTTTCTGGTTTCCAACTTCCCCTTGAGCTGTGATGTAACCTCCTTTATTTCAAGCAAATAAAACGTGTCCTCCTTTAATTTGTTTGACGTTTGAAAGGAGAGACAGGTTTCCAGTCATATGCCTTGATGCTTTGCTATCAACAATCCAGGTATTTGTAGAAGCACTATAGCAGACACCCTGCACATTTAAAGGAAATGATTAGTTTAGGTTAGGGACCCAAGCCTTAACTGGTTTGGGTGACACAGAGGCATCACACATCATAAATTCAACCCACTATCCATTTGAGGGTAAGGGTAGATCAATCTCCTTCTTGTTCTTATCATCAGACATTTGACTTTAATTTTCCTTCCATAAGCCAGTTTTGTGTAAGGCATGTTTGTGATACGCAGACGACTAGCTGATGGTTTGAACTTTATGTTCACTAGTTCTTTTTAGTGGAGTAATAGAGCTCTGTTTCGAAGAACTTGGTTTAGTGTCATGAAGTTCACCTTTCTTCCTTGGTGTCTGATAGTAAGGACAATGAGAAGCGATGTGCCCTTACTTTCCATAGTTATAGCATAATCTATTTTCTATATGTTGGTGGAATTGTTTCTGTGGGGAGGTGTGTGGCACAGGTGTGACTTTAGTCTGTTTGGGTTTGAACACTTCTTGTTTAGATGTTTTAGCTTCTATAACAAAGGTCACTGTTTGAACATTTTGAACATCTTTACCCTTTTGTTTATTTGGACTAAGATATGGTGCACGTGGTCGGTTAACTTGTTTGGTCTTTTCGAGTTCAGAATTAGACATATTTGAATTTGACTTTACTTTAACCTTCTCAAATTTGTCATCCAAAAACAATTGGCATTTTACCTTGAGACTTTAAAGTGGCCTCCTTCTGTTTAGTGACAGATTCCATTGGTTTACTTGTGGATTCTGGATCACTAACTAGAGGAGTGGACACCACATGATCCTTAACAGGGTTGTTATTTACTGGTCTACATTTAGCATTTAACACTTTCTCATGTGGTGGTGGAACCACTTTGTATCCCAACCCCTCCTTATTGTTTCGTTCTCTCACTAAGTGTTGGACTATATGAGAAGAACTTGTCCAACTGTGCAGTTTTTGTTTTAATGAGTTTACTTCGACTTCCAAAACTGTTTTTTCTTTCTTAGTTGCTTCTAGGGAGTTTAAATAGAACTTTATGTCATTTTCTTAGTTAAAAGAAACAATTTCGGTTCCCTTAGTTGTTTATTTAAAAGCTCTATTTTCTCTTTATAACTGTGCTCATTTTGTTTTAAAATCTGGTTAGCCTCTATGCACAGTTGTAAGTCATTTACTAAGCTATCATTGTGATCTAATAACCTAGAAAATTTTGAATCTATGCCGTCTCTAAATTTATTACATTCATTATAAGCATGATTATCAAAAAGTTGGTCTGTGGTACTTACCTGTGAAGACTCGGTTGAATCAGCCATCAGTGCAAAGTTTGACTTCTCAGATGCTGGAGATTCTGAACCTATAGTTCTGAGATCCTCTTCATTCAGGTGAGTGACCACATTAGCAGTATCTTCATGGTCTGACATTACTAGTTCAACTACTATATCACCTTCACTTGCAGTTTCATCATCCAAAACCTCAACATTTGCAATGTTTGACTCACCCGGGGATACAAACCGAAAGGTCCAATCTTGACCTTCGTCATCTTGTGCAGTCAAAGCCTTAGGATCGTTACTTGATGATGCAGCTTCACTCATGGGTTTGTCTTTACGGTTGAATGATGAGAAAGGATTACCGTTACCTGTCTTCTTGGGCTTCACACATTCACGTTTAAAGTGCCCCTTTTCTCCACAGTTGAAACAGGTAACTTTGGTTTTGTCGAAACCAAAATTTGTATCCTTTGTAGCTATCAAGTTCTGTCCAGTCTTCTTCACAAACTTCTTGGTTCTTCGAACAACATTGCCAACGCCCACATAATGTCCATTCTTTCCAATTCATTCTCGTCCACCTACTCGTAATCCTCATCAGCCAGATGGCAATTTCCGATCTTTCCTGCAACTAGACCATCATAAGAATGAACAACCATAGCTAAGAGGTCCATATGCTCCTTTGCAACCTCCACAGTGATATTCCCGAGATTCTCAGTCTTCAACTTCGTAGAGTTTGATTCAGGTATTATATATTGGGTGCAAGATGCCCTGACGTGTCAGATCCTGAAGTAATGGCTTGGGGAGGAGCTGCTGAACTTGACACAAATACAGTTTGAAGTGGTGCTCCTGAGCTTTTTGAGGTTGAAGTTGAATTATACAGAGACGGGTTCTGATCGTAAGTTCCTTTCTGAGACCTGTACTTCATCCTCAGTTCCTCCTCCCTCAGTTTCAGGATGAAGTCGTTTATGTCTAATTTTGCCAGTAAATTGTTCTGTCTCAAATTAGACACAAACGAGTCCCACTTCTCTGGTATACCATCGGCAAAGCTTGATACCTTATCTTCCATTGATGTTGCAACCCCATGAGTGTGCAGCTCACTTATTAAATGGTAGATTCGGTCTATGACATCATCCAAGCTCTCCTTACCCATCGATGAGAAGTTATCAAACTCCTTCTTCAAAGCCTTTGCCTTTAGAGATTTTAACGATGCATTCCCGTCGTATCGTTTTTCCAGAGCCTCCCATAATTTCTTTGCCTGTTTATTCTCAGAAAATTGGTGAAATATATCCTTAGGTATCGACTGAGTCAGCAGAGCATACACCTTTTTCTCAGCATTGTACTTCACCTTCTGGCTATCAGTCATGCCGCCCAGAGTAAGTTTAATGCCATCAGCACCAACCAGCATACTATAACCAGTCTCGATTGATTCCCACAGATTGGGATGAACACCATTTAGATAAATTTCAAACCTTTGCTTTCATTGTGGGTAATCGTCTAACGTGATAAGCTTAGGCGGGCTATTGTGATTCCCAATCTCATTTTCCAGAAGTAATAGGTTCTGGATACGCGAGTCCCTACCTGCAGTAAACTCTGAGTACTGATCTTTACTTTGAGAGTTAGAACAAAACTGTTTCAATGGTGTGAATGGAGAGATGTGATTGGGTCAATCATGCGGATGGACTAATGCGGATGAATCAATCGTGCGATTGAACCAATGCGGATGAGTCAATCGTGCGATTGAGCAAGTGCAGATGGACAATGCGAATGGGGTGTTCAGTCGTACGAATGGATGGGCGATTGAGTTCAATCGTGCGTATGGGAGGTGCGATTGAGTTCAGTCGTGCGATTGAGCCAATCGTGCGACTGAGGCTGCTGGATTTGAAAATTCGAGGGTTTTTGGTACTTTGACACAAAAATATGATTTTTGACGAACCCTAATCTGCCGTAAGCCAAAAAATGTGAACTTTTAGATCTGGAGACGTTGAAAACACTGTTTTACTTAAAAAGATAGTGTTTTTGGATGAAAAAACGTGATTTTTACACCAAAACGATAGAATCACACGCAAAATCAAGAGCCAAAGCTCTGATACCACTTGTTAGGACCGTTTACGTACGGAGTACTAACTGATTTTGCGCGTATACCAACTCAAATAGTGCGGAATCCTATTTGATTGGCGATCCAATCAGGGAGAACACAATTCAAATCAATCTAACGATTAATGAAACGTTACGAATGATTAGAACATGATCAACTGTGATCTATGAACTTGGAACATGTTTTCTTGAGTCTCTGGACGGCTAGGGTACAGTTATGTGCGTAGGTATTCGAATTTTTACGTTTTTCCACGAATTAGGTGGTATTTATAGGTTAGGGTCTTTCAATCGTACAACTAAACAATTAGGACGGTTCAGTCGTGCGACTGAAGCATGCGATTGATCCATCCGCACGACTAAAGGTCCAGTCATGCGATTGAGTCATTCTTATGTCTCAATCATGCGACTGATCCAGTCTCCTGGTTCAGTCGTGTGACTGGTTCATTAGCATGAAGTATTCATGCGTATAGCCATTAGCATGGTCCATTCGTATGAGAATTTCACACGATTAAGTTTGAACATGTTTCTCAATCATTATTGACTAAGAACTATGTACAATAACCTCAAACCTATATAGTTAGTTCAATATACTTTATTACACAATAAACAATGAAATATTAAACATTATATGCATCAATCACACATTGCATTTCATTCATACCCATTCAATTACATATATATAAGACATGATAGACATTTTACATTAAGTTCCTAAACTAGGTACATATGTACAAACAAAATTAATGTTTTTATTCAAACCAAATGCAAACAAACAATTATTCAAAATAATTTCAAGACCAGAAGAACAATAAGATGATATGCTCTAGTTGCAAGACATTAATAATGTAGTAACCGCATATCAAATACCCATGTTTTGCTAGAAACAATAAAAAATTTAATAAGATAGATAAGAATATATGAAGAAGTGCTTTCACCATTGGCCTTCTTCATCCTTAACTTGTCTAGATATTCATGTTAGTTGCCTTACCAATACCCTGTCATGTTGCATTCAAAACACAAACACTCCTTAGGATGGGGTGTTTTGTTTTAGTAACTTGTTGGTTATTGTTGGTGGCAGGCTTGATAGCAACTACAACCTTCTTCTTACCTTTGATTTTATCACCCATTTTCTTGGTTAGGCTTTTTAACACCAGCAGGTCTAACTATCAACATATGATAAGCTTTACTTGGTATATTTCGCTTAGCTGTATTGAGCATACCATGCGGCTCGGGCATAGTTCTTACCCATGCATTCATGTTCAAGTTCATTGTGAACTAGTCACAGGAACAAGGGATAGTTTAAAATGAAGTCTACTAGTGATTTCCTTTTTACAAAGGATAACCACATTTGTAAATTTGGTCAATGTACTCTTTCGTTTTAACATATGAGCATTAACATAAAAGCATTCTTGTATTTTGTAGGACATAGTCTGCTTCATGGTCTCATAGTATTCTTGTTAGGCTTGTCTCATGCCTTTAATTTACTCAATCATGTCAAAAGCATTCATGTCTTCCATGTTTGAAACCTCTCTTAAGTTCTACACCCAAGCCTAACAATGTTTAAAACCTCTCTCAATCATGACTATTACTTTTGACATAATCAGGAGGAAACATGGCGGCTTGCATAAGACAAGCGACATCCTCCTTAAACCTCTCTCAAGTTCTACACACAACCTCCATGGTGTTTCCAAGCTCATTTGAACAATGCTATCTAGAACATAGACCTTTTTAGTCATCTAGAGAAGTATTCTTAGATTATGGTGCCATACGAGAAAGTTGGTGTTATCAAGCTTTTGTTTTCCAATAATAAAAGTGAAGAAGGTGTTAACTTTTACAGTAATAGGAATAAGGAATAAGGATTTGGCATATTCAATTGTGGCACATAACACTAGTAAGCGATTTGGCATACAGACGACATCAATTATGAAAATTGCATAACTTTTGAGTATGAGCCATCTATGGCAACTCTTGTCAATGTATTTACATTTAGCCTCATATATGCCCACTTTTACTCTCTAGACAGTTGTGGCACATACCAAGAGAGAAAAATAATAGTCATCCTAAAATAGGTACGTGTGAAATGGCCGAAAGTGTCATTGATTCTTTGCTTAATGTTCCATTGATTTTATATACAGGATCCAATTTTAGTGTTTATCAAATAGGGTGAAACACAATGAATGATTAATCATACATGCGTTGAAAAAAACTAGTTTTGCAATATTAAGTTCGTTACAATAATAGATGAATCCTTTTATCTCTAGAGACATCTAAATTTATTTAACCTATTGGAACTATGTTTAACACGATTTGAATAGCCGATTAAAGATTATCTATTACTTTCTATAAAGTATCTTTTTGGAATAGGATTGTAGTTTTACAATAATTTTAAGATGACAGATGAAGAGTTGAGGACCATATGAATTGGACCAGTTGTTTTCTAAATGCATTTCATCTACAAAATGAAACTAACCATAGTTCTTTATTTTCTTCATCGTCTTCTACGTGTACTGAAATGTTCGAAAGAACTCTTTAAAATTCACACACACTAGATTCTTCTTTCTTTAAACTTCAACAACCATGGTAGCTTAATAACAAAACTATCTTAAGCTACAAATATATAGATTAGAACAATGTCTCAATATACAAGTACAAACTTGTAATTGTCCCCGCCGCTGCAATGCATAGTTACCTACTTAAACTATTAAATTACAAGTTGTGTAAAATTTCAAATTGATTTTAATTTCAAAACTCTAGTGGTTATAAATTTTAAAACAAACTAGTTGTTTTAATAATTTTTTCACACTTTGTAAAAGTTAGTTTAGAACTTGTTTTACTTGATTGTAAGAAACTCTTTTTTTAATTTGATATTAGGTTGGTATTTTATAACAGTTATAAAATAAAAACAACCATAATAGCAAATAAATATGTAAATCATGCGGCTATAAGTGTTTGATTTTGCTAAAGCCAAGTAGCAAAATCAAACTAAGTCATGGAGTTACAAATACACAAACAACCACAAGTTGGCATGGACTTGAGTGCATCTTGTTGTCTTGAGTAACCCTTACTGAGTTCATGATTTGTCTTTGTTTTATGTATTGCCTTCAGGTCTTCATCATTACATTATTTTATAGATATACATAATAAAAATAAAAATTCTAATCTATTACAACTTTGAGATATCAAAGTGGGCCAAAATTACAAAAGCAAAACTTAAACAAAAGCAAAAAAACACACAATCATACAACCATAAGGTCGAGCCAGTTTCTCTCTCTCTCTCTCACACACACACACACACCACACACACACACATATATATATATATATATATATATTATATATAATATATATATATATATATATATATATATATTATATATATATATATATATATATATGCATATACACACAAACATAATTGAATAATAAAATCGGGCAATCTTTTGGTTAATCGAAATTCAACCAAAATAAACAAGTTGGCCTAAAACCAATTAAATCAAAAACTTTAAACAAGTAAAAGTTTGTAATTTAAAAACCAGATATAAACCTGATGATTCTGATCATGGTAATCAATCTTAATTTTGATAGAACATGTGTTTGAGAGATAGTTTATTAATTAAACATGCAATAAATAACGTGCAATGGATTAAATCAATTGTTTATCACCATGGCATACCCGACATGATAAGTTTGACAGGATCTATCATTTTGGCACATATACCATTACGGTTAATGATAACTGATTGAGACACCTAGGTTCAATAAACAAAGCTGGAACATGAGTCGAATAGGGAAATGATCCACGGCTGCAAGAGGGGCATAGTTGCGCCGCACGACAGTAGGATGTAGTTGATTAGGATTTCACCCTAATGATTATTTTTTATCACAATAATCCATCTTGCGGGCCCTGGGCCCAGTTGGATTAGTTCTAACCCACCAGATGACCCAAAACCTTTTTAATGTTTAAATAGGTATAATTATAAATCCCAATAGATGTTCGTAATTACGAGTTAATCAATTTAAGTGAAGTTGATGTTCATTGCCCAAGGTGTAACTCTATATATATATACATATATATGTATATATATATATACATATATATGTATATATATATACATGATGGGTGCAGATAGTATATATATTTTTAAAAAGATTTATCGCACAGATTCAGTTTTAATTGGTTGTTACTAATACTAAACCACACACACAAAAGGCAAGTGTACCTGTCGTGTGGTAATATAGTGTTGATAAGAACCGAGTATCAATCCGTGGACACACCTAGCCTACTCAACAAACTTGACGATTTGACTATCAGATTTGTTTTTTGTTAAAGAAAATGATAAGTTGTATTGGAAAGATTTTTAGGGTTTAACAACAATGATAAAAATCAAGTAAACTAAGATTTGAAGCGTTTAGATTTAAAACCAGGAAATAAAAGTTATCATCCTAATTAGACTCCACTTATGTAATCGTGATGAATTGATGGTGTGATTTAAAGATATGGATTAATGTAATTATGTTAATGTTTATAAAGATGAGCTGGCGTGTTTTCTCGTCTATCCTACTGCCATAGTGACTAGGATCATGTCAGGTTGAGTTTTACTGCTTAGATCAAAGCCCTAGTAATATAGGTAAATCTTTTGTGACCTATTTGACATATGATTTTTGAAAACATAACTTAATGTTAAAAAGAGAGTTTATCAAGTTCCTTCCTAACATACCATTAATTTTAAAAAACTATAACAATTACTGAAGATTTCTCAAACTAATAAAAGGGAACCTGCAAATGATCAGAAAGTTAAGGTGATATGATTTCTAATAACCATTTCTAGTTCATTAGCCATGGATTTATTATGAAGACCGGTTTCGTGAATGAAAGTTAATCATATGGTTTTTAACGTTGTATGACAATCACAATCACAAACCATAAATTTATAACTTTCCGTTCAACCGTAGATGCTACCCATCAATAGTTTTCCTAAGACCACCATAACATTAACATAATATTTAACACGCCATTAGTTCATCACAAATTATGTAAGTTTCATCCGATTAGGATGATAGAAAGAGTTTGGCTCATAATGAGCTTGAACATAACAACATATAACAAAGAAGATAGATATGTAATCATCGGTGAAATGGAACAACCAAACTGATAATCCACAATGGATGACGTTTAGACGATCCCCAGCTTCTTCCAAGTGTTGTATGCACCTCCCGAGCCTCCAAATGACCTTGAAGTCTTGATTCCCGAGAGAGTTCCGCAGAGTAACTCTCCACCAAAGCTTACCAAAAAATGGTAAACTTAGGCTTCTATTTATAGGCTTTCTGGAGTGTTTAAGCACGACCCCGTGCTAGTACAATGCTTACAAAAGTTGGTCGGCTCGTACATGCAGGTTGTGTCGGGCATGGCCCCATGTTGGAGGTGGGGCACGGCCTCGTGCCTTATGGGGCACGGCCCCGTGTCTACTTTTAGGGAATGATACTTTTTGTCATGTCAGATGTCCAAACACGGGGGTGTGTTAATTTAGCATGGGGGTGTGTTTCTGGCAAAGCATGGGGGCGTGCTTAATGAGGCACGGCACCATGCTTGGACTCCAAAGCTCGGATTACTTCAATTTCTTGCTAAATATGCTTCTTTTGTCCAACTTGCCCTTTTAAACACCTGAAAACATAATTTAACATTTTAAGTACATTTTCATCATTTTAAGGAGGGTATTAAGGAATAATTGATGTACTTTTGATAGTATTTATATGTATAATTTGGAGCACATCAAACATCCCCACACTTGAACTTTGCTTGTCCTCAAGCAAAAATCACTTAAAATGACAAATCCATCAAAAACCAAATAAATCAAATTATAAACATGTCTTTTGAAAATACACAAGTAAACATTATTTTCATCAATATATAAATATTCCAAGCATATGTAAAATGATATCCTAGCAAGCAATAGATTCGTTAGTAAAGATTATATCATGTAAAAAGCCACACTTCTCACAAGATGCACTCACACTCGGCTAAATATATGGAGTCATAATAAAGATTAAGTATGACTAGTACACTCAATTGCCTAGTATGAATACGTGTGAAATCATATGTTTGTTAAGGGATCAAATTTCCACCTACTTAGATATTTACTTGGAAAAAGTGGCTAATTGTTAAAGACGACGGTATTGGCTTATTTTTTTCTAACATAAACTACAAGGAAAGCAATAAAAGATTCCCTATACAATACTTCAAGCTAGAAGGGATATGCTAACTTAATGACTCGTTTAAGGTCAGATTGTCAAGACCGTATTTTGCTTTCAAGAATCGTACTTCATCTTTTACCCGCAGATAAACAAAATTTTCCTTTCTCAAGGATCGTTAGGCTTGAAGCCTAATAGCACCTAATCAGATTAGTTCTGTGTATTCGTATTGAGATTCAGTTTGGTTCTTTTTGCATTTTCCATTATGAGACCAATTTTCACAATTCGGGCATCTTTCATATCTTTTTGCCTGTCTCTTTATAGCACTTTTTGAAATTCCACAAAATGGCGGAACTTGTTCCTTTTTTCGCCACTTCTTTCTTGCGTCGAACGTGAGATTGAAAATTAGTTCGCGGATTTCCGGGGAAAGTCCCGGTTTTGCGTGATGAAGGCAACAAAGAAAATTAAAATCAAAAGAATGCATTCCAGTTCTTTAAGGTCTGCCGGTAAAAGACCAATTTTTTTTACAAGCCAAAAACGTGTCTTTAACGAAAACGGGTTTTGTTGAAGGCTTTTTTTGGTTAAGTGACATGGTGGTTCGGGTTATTGAAAGATAAAAACGTTTAAGCTCAACGGGGCTAACTAAAGTTGATGTTCGGGTAAGGAAAGTTAAAGAGAATGGTTGGGGCTCGAATGGTTAAGGTCACCTAGTGCCTAACTCATTTTTATGCAACAAATACTAATTAAGGTCTTGAAACGCATACCCAAAGCAAGTTGTAATCACACGTAACATATGGCACCCTCAATTAAATCCAGAATGAAAGTAGAATTGCAATTTACAAAAGTTGTTTAAGGCTTAAAATAAACTCACATATGGATGGAATTGGGTACAAATGTTTCATTTTACATGATTAAATATTTTACTAGATTAGATTATTGCTTTTAAGTATATCACAAAAAAAACATTTTCAATTTTATTTGGACATCATGAATTTACTTTTTTATTTCCTGAAAACGTATATTTAAAATATGGTTATAAAAAATTATATTAAGTTTTTTGGTTTCTTGTCACAAAAATTACTTGTTAAGTGATCTTTTTTTAAAATTTTTAAATTTGGACCTTTTTAGCAAAGTTAAATGCATAACTCTCATCCCCACACTTAAAATTCACATTGTACTCGATGTGATTAACATAATTTAGATCGAGAAAGGGGTAATAAAATAACTCCCCTAAAAATGATGAATTTATCTCTTGTGTTTGGTTGCCCGTGCTTTGTAGAATCATCAGGTGTTCCTGAAATGTCACCAATTTATTGAAAGCATTAAAATCCTAAACACATAAAATAAAAAAAATGACATAAATTAAAAGATAGATTGGCACGAAACAACAGTGTCGGGTCCCCGAAAATGATACGATTTTCAAGGGCTTTGTGGCGGGATATCCCCCCACTCATGGTACATTCGGTTTCTGATGTACGTGACATCGTTGCTTAGGTTATCGACTCGGGAATGCAGATTTTCGACTCGGTTGAAGGCTTGTTGGGCATATTCAAATGATTGCCTTGCATGGTCGCTGGTGTTTGTATTGACTCGTAAAGGTCTAACATGGTTGGGAATTCCCTTGTACGTGAACTTGAAGATCCAGCTCCGGCTCCTTCCGGCTGTATTGGCATGTCGAGATCCATAATTATTTCTTTGGGGTCCGTCGGATCCCAGATTTGTCCCTTCTTATCCATGAATCTTGGCTATCCATTTGGTAGGCTTGTCACCATGTACATACTTATGAAATGCTCAAGTTTAACAGTCTCAGAATCATTCCTTCAGTTCCCTCAGTGTTATAACCATAGTTCTCGTATAAGTTCAAAATCCAGCTTCCTCCAAACATGGGTGTTGGAGCACCTGCAATCGCATTCCTGGCAAAAAGATTACAAAACAAATACCCAATATTACATGGCAACTGATTAACTATAGACTATAAAATGAACAAGTCCCTCAAGTTAACAACTCCCTCGCTTTGACCACGAGCTGTTATGGAATGACTAAGTAACCGATGAATATATCACAGCAGCGGGTCTCGTATCTGACTGCTTTTTGTTTTACTTGAGTTGAACCCTCTAGTTTCAATCCACTCCCAAAATGCTTTCCTCATTGCACCACTTTCCGCGTCTTTACTTTCCTCGTCTGGGAAGGTATGGTACACCGGCATTCCAGATATTGCTTCCTCCTCCATTTCTTATTCCGAGTAGATTCCGAGATAGACACTGAACAAGGCAATGGATGTTTTGTGCCAATGTCCAGCAAGTCTGAATGAAACTGCATTATTATCCCCAGGGTCAGAGTCTTTCATGCTAAATTTGAAAGATGCTAAAAATTCAAGAGTTAGTTCATAGACGGAAGGTCTATTTTGTGAGAATAAACGCTTCCACTAAACACTTAATAATGTTTTGTATCTTTCTAGCTGTCCGACTGCCGCTAGTGTTTCTTCATCTGCTTGTAAGTGGGATCTTTCGACCCATTGTAGTAGTCTTTGAAGTCTATCATGACACCATCTCTCCGACTCCCTTCAAAACGTAAGTAGGGATGATTCATGATCCTGAAATGTCAAAAATAAGTTAATCTATACAAAACAAATTTCTTGAACAGTTTCATGATGGTAATGAAAACCATGTGTTTTTCAAGACATAACATCATAATGATTCAACTCATGCTCAAAAATAGTTGAGAATTTATCATCCAAGGGAAAAATTGTTGAACATGGGGGGTGCGTTTTGTGAAACGTGGGGGTGCGGTAAACATGGTTAGGCATGAAATCTTGACTCGAGCACGCGTGGTTTTGTTTATAAATCTTTGATTAAGCATGGATTTAACATTTTCTTGCTTTAAAAATCAAATATTATACGTTTAACATTTTAATCACTTGTTAATAATTCAAGATACTCACAAATATATATACTGTTTAATACCACTTTGTAACTTGAACATGATTAACAAAGATTTCACTACGAATTATGAAGATAGTCTTGTTAACAATAAAAGAAAACAAACTAATTAACTAACTCAAAAAACTAATAACTAACTAAACAAACTAATAAACATTAATCTACTTACAAGAATAAACATGAACAAGTAGGTTGAAAGCATTCATCATTCCATAATACATTTAAGAACAAGTCTTTACACATAATTGCTAGGATTCTGGTTGTTTAGAGACCTAATCACCTAACTACATGTAAATGACTATCATAACCATAGGAATTAGCATACTAACCTTTTGATCAAATACTCTTTAAAGAACTCTAAAAATATGAAAGAAAAATTGCAAAATAAGGTGAAAATGGAGGTAGATACGAACTGATGAGGCATTGAAGTCGGTATTTATCATGCAAAATTGAAGGGGAACAAGACAAAGGCTGAAATATGTCAGCTTGTGTCATTTTTTGTCGAACACGGGGGCGCGCCTCCTTAGGCACGAGGCTGTGTTCATGTGTTGATGCACGGTTTCAGTTTTTTGTTGTTCCGTTTTTCAGTTTCGTGTGTTACGCAATTTTCCCGGTTAAGTTTTATCACTTCCAAATCATCAGAAAAGATACGAAAATAGTCCTAGAGTTAAATAACACAAGCAAAATTGAAAATTACATTTCCTAAGGTCCTACGGTTACATGATACGTTGAAAGCTGAGAATCTGAAATAGCAAAATCAGATTCTTTAATGTGCATCAGCGCACTTAGCACATCATGAAATGCTTCTAAAAGAAACCTTCACACATTTCATGTGGCAGGTTCGGGATGGGATAGTGAGAAGTGCGGTTGCTTAATTCCGCAAGCTGACGGTTAATGGAAATGAGTTCCTCGCCCATCTGTTGAACTTTTTGTATAAGTTCAGCTGAGCGTTGGGATGTAACGAGGTTCATTTCAGTTAGTTGCTTGATAAGTTAATGTATCTTGAAGAAGTATTCTTGAGTCGTGGGTTCTCATGTTTCAAAGCATGGTTTCTTTGCAAGATTCCAGTTGGAGCTTTCGTGACTTGATTCTTTCATTTTTCAGATGTTTTTAAACAGGAATGAGTGTGATGAAAGAATGGAACAAGTGTGGTATGTATATACAGGTCATGGAAAGTGAACACGAGGGCGTGCTTGGCTAGGCACGGCCCCGTGCTTGTTAGAATTCGTCTTAAATTCGACCTGCAACGTTCCAGAGTCGTCAGCGGGGATCGTGGAAAAAGTTTTCAGAGACACGGGGGCGTGCTTCATGAGGCACGGCCCCGTGCTTGTGCTTGTGAGGTCCTAAAAGTTTTAAAAAAATCAAGGAAAACTTATGTACAGGTGCCGCGTTTAAGTTTCGGGTCTTCGGCACAACCCTTCCCCACAATTAGCTTTCGTCGGGGCGGAGGTGTAGTTCCTCCGAGGGAATCTTGGTTGGTCCATCGTTATATGGTTTCAAACGATGACCATTTACTTTGAAACTTAAACCTTCGTGGTTATAAATTTCAATGGCACCGTTTAGAAACACGTTTTTGATTGTATAAGGTCCAGACCAACGTGATTTCAGTTTTTCAGGAAACAAACGTAAACGAGAGTTGTACAGTAAGACACGTTCTCCCACATGAAATTGTTTTGTGTTCTTTAATCGAGTGTCATGGAATTTCCTTGTCTTTTCTTTGTAAACCCTAGCGTTTTCATATGCTTATTCTCTCAATTCTTCCAATTCATGAATTTGTAGGAATCGATTCTTTCCTGCAAGGTCTTGGTCCAAGTTTGCTGCTTTAAGTGCCCAAAAAGCCTTGTGCTCTAGTTCCACCGGTAGATGACACGACTTCCCATAGATTAGTTTGAATGGTGTTGTGCCGATAGGAGTCTTATAGGCTGTTCGAAAAGCCCATAATGCATCATCTAACTTTGTAGACCAGTCCTTGTGCTTTTGACCTACAGTTTTCTCAAGGATTCGTTTGATGCCTCGGTTAGTGACTTCGGCTTGCCCATTCGCTTGTGGATGGTAAGCAGCTGTAAAGCGATGGTGAACTCCATAACATGCCCTTGCTTGTTCGAGCTAATTGTTACAGAAATGAGTTCCTCGGTCACTAATTAGAGCTTTGGGGGCACCAAAACGAGAGAATAGTTTCTTAAGGAATTTTGACAACGTTTCTGGCATCATTAGTAGCAAGGTTGAGCTTCAGCCCATTTTGAAACATAATCAACTGCTACCAAGACGAAACGATTGCCAAATGATAACGGGAATGGCCCCATGAAACCAGTACCCCATATATCAAATATCTCGCATACTTGAACTGGTTTCTGAGGCATCTCATCCCGTGTTGAGATATTGGTTGCTCTTTGACATGCATCACAGGTGTGTACTATGTTGTGAGCATCTTTGAAGATCATGGGCCAATAAAATCTAGAGTCAAATACTTTCTTGGCTGTTAAGGTTGCTCCATGGTGTCCTCCTGTGGGTCCTTCATGATAGTGCCTTAAGATTTGTTCTGCTTCTCTTTCGTATACGCATCTTCGAATGAGTTGGTCTGCACCGATTCTGAACAGATACGGGTCTTCCTAATAGTAATGCTTGATATTAGTGAAGAATTTCTTCTTTTGCTGATAAGTCATTCCTTTAAGAAGGATTTCGCTTGCTAAGTAATTTGCAAAATCGGCGAACCAAGTATGTTTATCGATTGAGGATTGAATGTTCATAAGGAATTCGCGAGGAAAATTGTCATTTATTATGGCTTCCTCAGTTTGTGAAGGACTTGAATCCTCAAGACGCGAGAGATGATCAGCCGCTAGATTTTCTGCTTCTTTCTTATCATGAATTTCGATGTCAAATTCTTCAAGTAGAAGAATCCAACGAATCAATCTCGGCTTTCCATCTTTTTTGTTGAACAAATAACGAAGGGCTACATGATCGGTGTAAACAATTGTTTTTGAAAGGATTAGATATGAGTGGAATTTGTCAAATGCGAAAACTACCGCAAGAAGTTCTTTTTCGGTGGTGGTGTAGTTTTCTTGTGCATCGCTAAGGGTTTTGCTCGCATAATGAATTGGGTGAAATTGCTTGTCTTTCCTTTGTCCTAATACGGCTCCTACCGCGAAATCACTTACGTCGCACATGAGTTCAAATGGTAGCGTCCAATCTGGGGAAACCATGATTGGAGCAGTTACCAGCCTCTCTTTAAGCAATTTGAATGCACTAATGCATTCGTCAGAAAATACGAATTGAGCGTCTTTCTCGAGAAGTTGAGTTATTGGTTGAGCGATTTTTGAGAAATCTTTGATGAAATGACGGTAGAATCCTGCATGACCTAGGAAACTTCTGATATCTTTCACGGTTGTGGGATGTGGAAGTTTAGAAATAGTGTCGACTTTGGCTTGATCGACTTCAAGCCCTGCTCGAGAGATTTTGTGTCCTAACACTATTCCTTCCGTAACCATGAAGTGGCACTTTTCCCAGTTTATAACAAGGTTAGAATCTTCACATCTAACCAGCATCTTTTCCAGATTTTCAAGACATTGCTCAAATGAGTTTCCAAAGATGGAGAAATCATTCATGAAAACTTCCATTGAGTGTTCAATTATGTCATAAAAAATTGCTACCATGTATCTTTGAAATGTAGCAGGAGCATTACACAATCCAAAGGGCATTCGCTAATAAGCAAATATGCCATATGGACAGGTTAATGTCATCTTCTCTTGATCTTCGGGTGCAATAGGGATTTGAAAATAACCTGAGAAACCATACAAGAAACAATAGAACATTTTTCCAGATAATCGCTCAAGCATTTGGTCAATGAAAGGAAGAGGGAAGTGATCTTGCCTTGTGGCGTCATTGATTTTGCGATAGTCTATGCAAACTCTCCATCCGGTAACCGTACGAGTGGGAAAAAGCTCATTCTTCTCGTTAGTTACAACAGTCATTCCCCCTTTCTTTGGAACAACTTGGACGGGACTGGCCCAAGGTGAATCAGAAATAGGGTAAATCAAACCAACATCTAGCAGTTTGATTACTTCTTTCTTCACCACCTCTTGCATGCTCGGGTTTAAACGTCTTTGAGGTTGAATGACGGATTTGAAGTTCTCCTCCATCAATATTTTATGAGTGCAAAAGGATGGATTGATTCCCTTGATGTCCATGATTTTCCATGCAATTGCTCGTTTGTGTGCCTTCAGCACATTGAGCAACTTGTTCTTCTCATCAATTGATAAGGCGGATGAGATTATGACAGGAAGTTGAGATGTGTTTTCAAGAAAAGCGTATTCGAGATGAGATGAAAGTTCTTTGAGCTCTAAATCTGTAGGGTCTTCTATAGAAGGTTTGGCTTTTGGTTCTAGATCTTGCTCAATGATCTCAAATGCTTCTTGATGAAGTGTTGTTTCATCAACTTCAAGTTCTTGAATGATTTGGTTCTCACAGATGGGTTCTGTGATTTGGACCTCTATTAATAAGTGTTGCAAGCTTCATTTTGAAGAGTTTTCTCCAAATGACAGCTTATGATCGAATCGCAAGCATCAACGTAATAGAGCGAGTCATCATGATGTTGAGGGTGTTTCATGGATTGGCCTATATCGAAAGTTACTTCCTCTTCGTCTACTCTAAGCGTGAGTTTGCCTGTACAACATCAATGAGGACTCGAGCAGTCGCTAAGAAAGGTCGACCTAGGATAAGAGGAACATTTTTGTCCTCATCCATGTCAAGGATCACAAAATCAACGGGAAATACGAATTTGTCAATTTTAACTAAGATATTTTCAATGATGTCCCTCGGATATTTGATAGAACGGTCAGCTAACTGGATGCTCATACGGGTAGGTCTAGGTTCACCTAAGTTTAATTTTTCAAAAACTGCATAAGGTTAATGCTTGCACCTAAATCAGCTAACGCGCTACTGACAGAAAGATTTCCTATTAGGCAAGGTATGGTGAAACTTCCTGGATCAGTCATCTTTTGAGGTAGTTTGTTTTGAAGAACTGCAGAGCATTCCTCATTCAAAACCATGTGTGATAACTCTTCTAGTTTCTTTTTGTTTGACAAGACACCTTTTAGAAACTTAGCGTAGTTTGGCATTTGTGCTAAGGCCTCCACCAAGGGCGGATTGATGTGGAGTTGCTTGAACAACCCAAGGAATTTGTCGTATTGTGCCTCCATTCTTTGTTGTCTCAAACGACCTGGATATGGAGGTGGTGGAACATAAGGTGGTGGTGGAACGTATTTCTTGGCTGGTTCTTCAATAACAACAGGTTGCTTTTGCTTATCACTCACATTACTTGGAGTTTCAATCTCTACTTCTTCAAGGATGGGTTGTAATGGGGGTGCATCACCTTGAGTGGTTTTGCCACTCCTGGTGGTGATGGATTTGACTTGAGCATTAGGGTTTGTCACAGTGTTACTGGGCAAAGCTCCTTGAGGTCTTTCAGATAGCTGTTGTGCAATTTGACCTACTTGGTGCTCTATGGTCTGCAATGATGCTTTGTTGCTTTTGATGTCAGCTTCGTTTCTTTGGAACCTCTCCTCATTTCTTCGATTAGATTTCCGGATGTACTCATATGTGGCTTGTGTGGTTAACAACAACTGCTGTAATAAGTCTTCCATTGATGATGCTCCATGGTCTTGGTTGCTTGGGCCTTGGTATGGTGGTATCTGTTGTTGGTAAGGTGGCCTTCGGTTGAATCCAGATGATTGTTGGTTATTACCAGCATCTTTGTAATTCGAGTTGCTTCTCCAATTTGAGTTGTTGTTGTATGAGTTGCTTGGGCCTCTTATGTAGTCAACATCTTCAACTACCATAATGCCTTGTGGGCATTTGTTGGTATTGTGTGAACTTCCATTGCATCGCGTTAGGGTTTTCTTTAGCTCGCTTTGCAATTGTTCGAATTTTTTGGTTAGAGCTTCTAATTGGGCTGCAATTAGGGTTTCAAAGTCTACTTGATAGATACCTTTAGAACTGGGTTTGGTCCTGAAGGGATTGTAGACAAAACTCTTCTTAGTTGCTCTTTCTAAGGCTTGGTATGTTTCTGTTGGTGTGACACTTCCAAAATCTCCTCCCGCACTTTGGTCTACCGCTTGCTTGTGGGCTCCACTGATTGCATTGTAAAAGGTTTGACACTGCAGCCACAGATCAAGTCCGTGATATGGGCATCTCCGAAGGAGACTTTTATATCTCTCCCATGTTGCGTGTAATGATTCATCATCGTCTTGGCGAAAACTTGTGATGCTGCTTCTTAGTTTGGCAGTGCGATTGGGAGGAAAGTATTTCAAAAGAAATTGCTCAGCCATTTCTGCCCATGTGGTGATGGAACTAGGCGGAAGTGAATCAAGCCAGTCGATGGCTCGGCCTCGAAGTGAAAATGGAAAAAGTCTTAGTTGAATGGCGTCGTCTGAACAGTTATTGATTTTGAAGGTAGCATAGATACGAAGGAATCGTGAGATGTGAGCATTAGGATCTTCGTCTTGGAACCCATGGAACTTAACAGAGTTTTCTACGAGTTGGATAATACTAGACTTAATCTCGAAATTGTTGGCCGCTATTGCTGGTTGGACAACACTAGACTCATAACCATCTATTGACGGTGTGACATAGTGTATCATCTTCATTTCCTCGTCTTGGTTAGCCATGTCTTCTTCGGATGGGGTATCTTCCAAATGTATTCTTCAATGACTGGTGCTGCTTGTTGTGATCTTTTGCGCAATCTTTGACGGAAAAGTCGTTCGGGTCCTGAAAGAGGCGGAACAAGTTCAGAACTAGACGAGTCGGACATACACTAACTTAAAGAAGCATAAACTAACTAAGGCTTAAAATGAAACAGACAAAAGTAACTAAACTAACTAAGGCAAACTACCTAAAAATAAATAAAGTTTAAACAAAAATATATTAACAAGTTATATACAAGATAGTCAAAAATCTAGTTTGTCTTTCAAACTGTCATGTGTCCCCAGCAACGGCACCAAAAACTTGATGGGTGCGGATAGTATATATATTTTAATAAAGATTTATCGCACAGATTTAGTTTTAATTGATTGTTACTAATACTAAACCACACACACAAAAGGCAAGTGTACCTGTCGTGTGGTAATATAGTGTTGGTAAGAACCGAGTATCAATCCGTGGACACACCTAGCCTACTCAACAACTTGACGATTTGACTATCAGAATTGGTTTTTGTTAAGAAAATGATAAGTTGTATTGGAAAGATTTTTAGGGTTTAACAACAATGATAAAAATCAAGTAAACTAAGATTTGAAGCGTTTGGATTTAAAACCAGAGAATAAAAGTTATCATCCTAATTAGACTCCACTTATGTAATCGTGATGAATTGGTGGTGTGATTTAAATATATGGATTAATGTAATTATGTTAATGTTTATAAAGATGAGCTGGCGTGATTTCTCGTCTATTCTGCTGCCGTAGTAACTAGGATCATGTTAGGTTGAGTTTTACTGCTTAGATCAAAGCCCTAGTAATATAGGTAAATCTTTTATGACCTATTTGACATATGATTTCTGAAAACATAACTTAATGTTAAAAAGAGAGTTGATCAAGTTCCTTCCTAACATACCATTAATTTTAGAAAACCATAACAATTACTAAAGATTTCTCAAACTAATAAAAGGAAACCCGCAAATGATCAGAAAGTTAAGGTGATATGATTTCTAATAACCATTTCTAGTTCATTAGCCATGGATTTATTATGAAGACTGGTTTCGCGAATGAAAGTTAATCATACGGTTTTCAACCTTGTATGACAATCACAATCACAAACCATAAATTTATAACTTCACGTTCTAACGTAGATGCTACCCATCAATAGTTTTCCCAAGAAGACCATAATATTAACATAATATTTATCACACCATTAGTTCATCACAAATTACATAAGTTTCATCCGATTAGGATGATAAAAAGAGTTTAGCTCATAATGAGCTTGAACATAACAACATATAACAAAGAAGATAGATATGTAATCATCGGTGAAATGGAACAATCAAACCGATAATCCACGATGGATGACGTTTAGACGATCATGAGCTTCTTCCAAGTGTTATATGCACCTCCCGAGCCTCCAAATGACCTTGAAGTCTTGATTCCCGAGAGAGTTCTGCAGAGTAACTCTCCCACCAAAGCTTACCAAAAAATGGTGAACTTAGACTTCTATTTATAGGCTTTCTGGAGTGTTTAAGCACGGCCCCGTGCTAGTACAATACTTACGAAAGTTGGTCGGCTCGTACATGCAGGTTGTGTCGAGCACAACCCTGTGCTAAATGAGGTACGACCCCATGTTGGAGGTGGGGCACGGCCCCATGCCTTATGGGGCACGGCCCCGTGTCTACTTTTAGGGAACAATACTTTTTGTCCTGTCAGATGTCCAAACACGGGGGTGTGTTTCTGGCAAAGCATGGGGGCGTGCTTAATGAGGCACGGCCCTATGCTTGGATTTCAAAGCTCGGATTACTTCAATTTCTTGCTAAATATGCTTCTTTTGTCCAACTTGCCCTTTTAAACACCTAAAAACATAATTTAACATTTTAAGTACATTTTCATCATTTTAAGAAGGGTATTAAGGAATAATTGATGTGCTTTTGATAGGATTTATATGTATAATTTGGAGCACATCAATACATATATATGTATATATATATGTATATATATATATACATATATATAGATATATATATATACATATATAGATATACATATATATATATAGATATATATATACACATATATATAGATATATATATATACATATATATATATATACACATATATATACATACATATATATATATACATACATACATATATATATATATACATACATACATAATATATATACATACATACATATATATATACATACATACATATATATATATATACATACATACATATATATATATATACATACATATATATATATATAATAGTTCTTTTTAGATCTCAGGGATTGACTTGGAGGATATATATATATATATAATCTATTTTTTTTATCACCCACTCTATATATAATCTATTTGTTTGATGCCCATAAGTGTTTAAACTACAAGTCTGAAAAAATTTCTCTTGTCAGATGAATGTAATCTAATTAGCATTCAAGGTACCTTATTATTTTAGCCAGTCATTTATGTGCATGCATTCTTATACAGTTTTAGGTACATAATTTATTCATCGATTAGATTTATCGCTATAGCATAAGTAATATCTTATTAACACGTGTGTTTTTTTCTAGTTTCGTATTATATATACTGGTTTTTTGATAACCTTTTGTCTGAGTTTTCACTAACTAAGTTATTTTGGTCCTTTAATTTGTTGAGTTGTTGGCTTCAGAACCAATTTGGCTCTCTTCTTTGTTATGGCAATCCTTATAGTGTTACTTTAATTAATTCAAGCAGATGAATTTGATACTAGTAGATGTGACTTTGTTATTTTATATATTTGTGCTTATAGGTGCATCTGATAAATCATTTGCTGCTCTTTGCCACTTTAAGCTCTCATTGACCATGAAACAAAGTAGTGATTACGAATCTTTGTTTTTTTGTTGTCTTACCAGGTATTCGTATTCTTATATCCTAACAAGACTTTGAATGTTGTTGTAATAAAACTAACAGTCAGCATATTTTCCGGTAAATAGGTCTCTTACGGTCCCGTTTTGGTGTGTTTTGGTGACGATCTGGGTACATAACTTATACAACCAGACAGAGGTGTACAAAAAAACCGTAAAAAATGAACCAGTTACCGGTTTCTATAGTGGTTTGTATACGGGTTCAAAACCCGCCACCAAAACTAGTTTGTATACCGGTTTCAAATTTAAAAAAAGGTTAAACCCTAAAAAACCGGTTTTCAAACCGGTCCAAACCAATTGAGTGGTTCAAAGATTCTTGATGAAAAACCGGTTTGAAAAAAAAAACAGTTTATCCATATTAAACAAAACCGGCCGAGTTAAAAAAACTAAACCGGTTTGTATACCTTTACAACCGGATACTCGATCTTTAGATGAGAGAGACTTGGTTCTCAATTAGAGACCAGTTGTTACGAAGGGTATTTATAATCAACAATTGTCCTTGATTTAATGCAGAATGATACACCCATATGTTGAAGATGAAATTCACGTCTAATCAGGAACGGTCTTTACCGTAATAGTTTATTGAGTAAATTACAAATATTGTCCTTCAAGTATTACTAAATTTACGGTCTTTACCGTAATAGTTTAATGAGTAAATTACAAATATTGTTCTTTTATTTATTTACTTTCTTTTCTTCTTTTTTTCTCACTATTTTTATTTTACACCTTATCTTAAATATAATTAATAAAGTAATTTTAGTTGTAAAAAAATTAATTTCATAATTGATTTTAGTATATTACAGTTTTGTTATTTGTTAAATTTTATTAAGTACTTTTGTACTAGAACAAATAAAATCTAAAAATACCTAATAGTTTTTCTAAAAATAATGATTACATAAACTATAAATATAATTTACAAAAATTAATGAAACATATTATTAAAACATAAACCAAAACATATATGGGTTTAAATAACATCAATTAATGAAAAATTTTAAAAACGTCTAATAGTTTTTCACTAATATATTATTTTGTTTCTTTATGTTTTTATTTTACTTAACTTTTCTTTCTTTCTCTTTTATAAACATATTTGTTTTATAAACTTATCTTAAATATTATTGATTAATTAATTTAATATTTTATCAAATTCAAATTTTATTTATAGATTATTAAATTCTAATGTTTTCATTTCTTTACTTTAGTTATTTCACATTAAATAAAAATTAAACTAGTAACGGTTTGTTACACCTTCGTTTTTTAACCCTTTTGGTATAAAAATTTCAACTATATCAAACAGTTAATTTTACGTATTATATTAGAAACCTATCAAGTATCGTATGTAATTGGGCCATGACTTTTTTATTTTACTTAGTTATAATTATTATATGTTAAGTCTTATATATGATCAGGTTTTGCTTAATATATAAAGTCTTTAATTATTCTTATTTAAAGTTTGCTTTTACTTTAATTTTTAGTGGTTTATGTTTGATTTAAAACCCATTAGTAACCGTTTTTGTTTAACTTAAACTTCAAAGTAGTTGTTTAGACTTGTCTTTGTGGTGAACTTTTAGATGGGGTTTAGTCATTATTTTTTTAAAAAAAGAGAGAAAGAAATGTTAAAAGTCAAACCGAAGTCACGACGTGACGTATAAAACAACCCAATGACCCATGTTGCCACCCTATTTTCTATTTTTCTAAAAATTGATTGGGCCAATAATATTTTAACACCTCGTAATATTTAATTACTTAATGCTTGAGTTTTTTTCCAGCATGTTTGCTTCTTTTATAAAAAAAATTAATACATAATCTATTTATTTTTTCTAAATATTTTTATATAAATCTTATTGATAATGGATTTTTTAAAATATATTTTATTATAAAATAAGTATTAGCCATTTGATAAATGTTTTAAAATATAATAGTAATTTATTACATATTTTAATATAATAAAAACTAATCATAAATTATATTTGGATAATTAAATTTAAAAATAACTAGTTAACAATATTTAAGATAAGTATTTAGATAAAAAGTGGTTAAAAATAAAGAATAATAAAAAGTAAAGTTAATATAATAAACACACAAAGAAAGAAAATAAAAGATATATAAAACTTACACATTTTGTCATTTTGAGAGTCAGGGGCAAAATAGACGTTTACAAAAATATAACAGAAAAAGTTACTGCTTTTAATAAAAAGGTTAAAAAAGCGTTACAAATTTTCAAATAAAATATACTCAGTGTAATTATTAAAGTTTTAAAATAAGATTTGTAATTTTAAGCAACTTAAAAGACAAAAATTATAATTTACTCTAGTTTAATTAATGATTCAACTATGTCGTTTTGTGTATGAGCATGAGCTATTAGATGTTTAACATTTATCTTGATAGACTGTTAAAGGCTTGGATGTGAACTCTAGCACTATCCATGTCGATGCTTTTTAGTGGTCCTTAATTTTTGTATTCTTAATAAACTAATGATTAATTTATCTTAATAATCCCTCATGTCTCTTTGTATTCTGTCTAAGCTCAGTTTTCATCAGGCCTAATGATTAATTTTTTGAGAGAGCACAAATTAATTATTTAGAATTGAAATTGTATGTTAATCTATCTACCTTAAATGAGACTGCATCCTTATGGTTTGATGAAATGAAACTTCATTCTCTGTTAATCTATTTATGGATTCTAAGTTAAACTTCATTATCATAAAGATACTCGTCAATGTCTTGAACCCAATACATATAATAGCAATTGCATGGATGTGATGCCATACACGGCTTCAAATGGTGATATCGTTATAAATCTTAAACTTCGGTGGACTAGTATTCATCTTCTCATTGCCATGACATCCATCTCGATCTACCATTGTCGCATTTTATATATCTTATGACCATATGTATGTTCATCTTTAAATACTATAGACATCGGTTAAAGACGTTTGATCATGGTCAATTGAAATTGTATGTTAATCTATCTACCTCAAAGAGTGAACGTAATGACCTTGTTAAAGTGGGCGTGAAAGTGTCTTGTGACACACTTTTAGTGGTTTCAATAGAAGCAAAGGGACAACACCCGTGACCCCCCTCACGACCCCTAACAGCCCCCTCTCACGCCCTGACTCACGCCCACGGGGGCTGCGTATCACGCCTCACACCATTGCCACCTCATCGATCCATGCCCCTTGTTACTGTGTCATAGAGCCACTACCCATACCCTAAGTGAAAAAAGGTAATAAATCATGAAGTGTAAGATATATAATAGTAAAACATGTATGAGATAAACGGCATGACTTAACATCATGTGAATAACTACTATGTGTACTTTAAGAAGTTTTCAGGATAATATAGAAGCCTTTTTAGTTTTGTTTAAATTATGTTAACAAATATTATACTTGGCTTTAGAATTAAATTTTCATAACAAAAATATTAAAACTATACCCTAGAGCTTATTTTTATATACTAATCATTCATTCACAAACATATAAAAATTTAATAAAGAGGTCTTAGGTTTGTAAAAGTTGATCATGCACAACAATTAATTAAGAAGCATAAAACTTTTTCACTATGTCAGTTTTACGCATAAACTTTTAAAGCGGTATTAAACTTTTTGGAACATTGATCGTGTATTATCACCATAGACAATTTTCATTCCATTTGTAACTTAATTTTATACAAAGAAGCTAAATACTCAAGCTATATCAAGTTTACCCTTTAAAATATTATAAAAAAGTCTTCTAACAAAAGAAAAGTTGAAGTAAATAACATTCAGACAAAGAAGCAAAGGTCGATGGTTGTAAAATATGACGAACGGTTCGTAAACATATATATTAGCATCTGATTTCAATTTCAATATATAGATATAAAGATAAACATATGAAGAAATATTTAGAAAGGATGTTTAAGAAGATAAACAAGAAAGATGTGTACTAAAATAGACAAATTTCATCGGGAATGTAAACGAACCAAACGAACATGAACAAAACAAATATGTACAAAAATAGACAAATTTCATCGAGACTGTAAATGAACAAAACAAATACACATAAGGCTTTGTTTGTCTTCGTTCATCAAGACAAATTTCATAAGTTCGTTTATTAACTGTTCACGAATATTTATCAAATAAGATTTATTGTTCATTTTTGTTCATTAATGATATGAATTGTTTATAAACTATTCAAGAACACTTATCGAACATAAATAAACACAAACAAATGTTTATGAACATAAAAGAAAGTTTGTCAAGTTTTAACACAAACTTTACATAACTATCGGAACATATTAAAAAGCTTATGAAACATTAGCATAAACTAAAGTTTAAAATAGTGAAATGGGAAGTTGGTGGAGGCATATAGTATAATCCGGTTCATGTTTTAAAATCTTAAAAGTAATAAAATAAAAATATAAAATATAAAATCTTAAATGAACAAACACTTATGAACATAAATGAATACATATTCAACGTTCATGAATATAAAAGAACAAACACGGCCATTATTTATGTTCGTTCGTTTTGCTTAACAAATACAATTTTCTTGTTTGTGTTCGTTCATTTATAAACCGAACGAACTTTCCGCCTTGAATTGTTCACGAATGTTCAGTGCGTTTACATCCTTAAATTTCAACGATCATAACCGTAAGTTTATGGATAAATACAAGTGTTGAAAACAAAGAATTCAAAGAAATTAAAGGTTTGTTTGGTATGTGGTAATAATATGAACGAAGTAATAGAATGAGTAAAAGAATGAAATTGATGAAAGAATAAAATTAATTATTATATTCCATTGTCCTGTTTGGTTACTCTTTCGGAATAAATTAATCATTACTTTGTATTGTTTGTTAAGTATGGAAAAGGAATCAAAGAAATGTAAAAGCGGTTATGATGGTGATGTCAAGCGATGGTAGTGGCCGGTGGTGGTTTCCGACGGTAGTGGTGGCCCGAGGGTGGTTTCTGGCAGCGACGGCGATGGCTCGAGGGTGGTGGAAAGCGGTGGTTTCCGACGGCGGTGGTTTTCGGCGGCGGTGGTTTTCGGCGGCGGTGGTTGTTGGCGGTTTTCCGGCGGCAGCGGTTGCCGGTCTTGGTTTCTGGCGGCGGCGATGCCCCGCGGTGGTTTCTGGCGCTGGCGCTGGCCGGCGATGGTTTCTAGCGGCAACGATGGTTTCCAGAGGCGGTGGTGGCCGGCGGTTGTTTCAATGGCGGCGACCCAAGGGTGGATTCCAACAACGGTGGTTGGCAGTAGTTTTTGGTGGCCATGATTTCTAGCGACGAAAGTGGCCGGTGGTGGTTCCCGGTGACGGAGGTGGCCTTCGGTGGTTTCCAGCGGCGGCGAGCTCCAGCAATGGTGTTCCCGAGGCGGTGGTGACCGACGGCGGAGATGGTTATTGTGGTGGGTGAGTGAGTGGTGTGGTGACTAATGATGGAAGAAGGGATTAAGGTAGCGTTTGGTATGCATGAATAAGGGGCGAAATGGAATGAACCATTGAGGGTGAATGAATAAAGACATGTTTGGTTGGTGGATGTAATGGAATGAACCATTACGTAGTTGATTCCATTCCTTCAAATTCATTCCATCCACTCCCCCTTCTTTTTTTTCATTCCATACCTTCTTCCATCATTAGTCACCAACACCACCAGCCACAACAACCACCACCGACCACCAAGATCGCTCGTCACCAGCAACCATCACCGGCCACCACTACCCCGGGAATACTATCGCCGGACACCACCACCGCCGCCGCCACCGCCGCCGCCACCGGAAACCACTAAAGGCAACCACCACCAGCCACGGCCGGCGCCGGAAACCACCTCCGAAGGCCACCGCTGCCGCCGGGAACCACCACCGCAAGAAACCACCTCCGAAGGCCACCATCGCCATCGCAAGAAACCACCTCCAAAGGCCACCACCGACATCGCAAGAAAACACCTAAGGCCACCGCTGCCTCCGAAAACCACCTCCGCCACCACCGCCGTCGAAAACCACCGCCAGCCACCACCGTCACTAGAAATCGCCGCCGTCGACCACCACTGTTGCCGGAAACTGCCGCCAATGAAAACCACTACCAGCCACCACCACCACTAGAAACCACCGTCGACCACCACCGACACCGAAAACCACCGCCGGCCACCCCCACCGGAAACTACTGTCGGCCACCACCGCCGCCGGAAACCACTGCCGGCAACCACTGCCGGCCACCACCCCCACCGTGTGACATCCGTCACCACAAGGTCCGTCAATTAACGTGATTATTCGTTAACTTTTCTTTGATCGTTCATTCCTCATCTTTATTAGCTCCTTGTGTGGATATCATACTTGTTTTATTATCTTTATGCTTGTGCTTCTTTCGTGAACGTGTGCCATGCTTAAAACTTTTACAAATTTCATCATTATTATCACTAAATATGTCATTTTCATATAATATTATTGTTACTACTAAAATCATTGTTAAGTGCCAATTATCATTAAATAAATTTTTAACATTAATATAACAACACTTTTAAAGTCGTTTTCAACCGAAACAAACTTTGGGAACTCTGGGGCTAAGTGCAGGGACTAAAATTGTCATTTTGCAAACTTGGGCTGGGTATGTATACCCCATTTCCCAGCCATTCTTCTTCATCTTCTTCACTTCTTCTTCATTCTTCATTCTTCTTCTTCACCTCTTCTTCATTCGTCATTCTTCTTCTTCACCTTACACCTTCTTCCTTGCACCAAAACCACCCCGTTTCGTCTCGTTTTCGTCGTCTAGACTTCATCTACAACCTAGTCTACTCCATCCTTGCAGGTAGACGACTTTGGTTGTCCCTTTCTTGCTCGTTTTATGGTTGTCCATTTCTAGGGTTTCGAGTGTTCGGGTCAACCTGAACACATGTGGTCGTGTGGGTGCATGTGATGTCTTTCTGCGTGTGCTTCTTGTTTGTGTGTGTTTGTAATGTGTTTCTGGAAGTCCTTGTGGTGTAAAACTCGTGCATGGAGCAGCCGGAGGCTGCTCTGCACTTCAGCAGTCGTGAACCTGCAGTTCAGGCGACTGGGTCTATCATGCGACTGAGCCATGCGACTGGGTGAGTCGTGCGACTGAGTCATGCGACTGTGTCATTCGGGCGACTGAGTTGTGCAATTGGGAATGTCATGCAACTGAGTCGTGCGATCGAATGAATGTGTGCGATTGAGTCAATGCGGATGAATGTTGTGTGCGATTGAGTCAATGCGGATGAATGTTGTGTGTGATTGAGTCATGCGACCAAATAGATGTATGCAATTATGCGTGCATTGCACGAATGATGGCCAATCGTACGAATGAAGGTTCAGTCGTACGAATAAAGCTGATTCGTACGAATGAAGGTTGATTCGTGCATATGGAGGTTAAGTCGTGCAATTGGGTGATGTGTGGTACGACTGGAAGCCAGTCGTGCGAATGAAGGTTCATTCGTACAAATGAAGCTGATTCGTACGATTGAGGGTTGATTTGGACGAATGGAGTGTTGAGTCGAGCGTCTGGTCCTATCGTGTGATTGATGATGTTGTGTGTGCGAATTTCCTTCTTCAATGTCGTGTGATGATAAAATAACATCAACACAAATGTCATTGCTCGACCACAAAGATTAAAGTCAACGCTATCAAGGCCACAAATACTATTCCAAATCAAATCAACCTATTTTACAATTATCAACAACCGATTTGCGACTACTAATATTTAGCAAATACGTTTCCTATAACAATGAATCTTTTACACAATATCACCGGCAATAGCAACGATTTCTAGTACTTGGATCTACATAAGATCTAATACGTGTGTCAACTTGTGTGTGTTACCCGTGACCGAACCGATACAACCCGAACCGACTGAACATTACTATTTGCTACATACATATCATTAATGATTAACAATAACTGTCAACAGGTGTTTGACCGTTCTTTGCATACAATACTTGAGAACTTCGATCATTCATACTTACCACTTAACAAGTGAGTTTCGTGGCCCCTTTTATGCTTATACGACTTTTCAATCATTTACAAACTTGGGGGAAAAGTATGCTCACCCGTTTTCTATGTTGTACAACTTACATACAATTTACATACTTGGAATCAACGTGCTACTGTTTTGTGAGTACTTATCTCATACATGCTTGAGTCTGTTGTGTGGTTCTTTCTTGCAACCATTTAATTCCAGTGTGGAACTGACGGATAGGTATTGGTAGTACTACTGGGTTGACACCCCCACCCTCGTTGTTGGTATACTAGTTAGTACCAACAGTCACCAGGAACGGACCTTGGGTGAATATATTCTGACAAGATTCTTTGTGTACGTCGTTAGGTTTGGTTGTAAAGCTCATGTCATGTGATTTTGCTTACTTATAACTGTACTCACGGTATTCCGCAACAACTATTATACAGCATCAATTACTTATTTACATTTAAACTGCGAGGTCACCAATAATTTTGTTGACTATTTTGAGCATATCTTTTCAGGTGATCATGCTAATTGAAGATCTAGATATGCTACCTTAGTGGAGACCCTAGGATGCATTTTGTGGCTAAACTTTGTCTTTTGGAAAACATTGTTGTTGTCTGCTTTAAATATTATACTTTTGTAACTTGTTCCCGGATTGTGAGAATTGCATATAATGTTATCATCTTTGTTATGTGAATCCTTTATCATGTTTATACTTATGGCTATGTTGTCATGAATATTGACTAAACACGACACAAGTCCCCTTGTTATCGGGTGTCGTCATGACACGCTTGTCATCATTTATTATATTGCATCTCTATCGTTTACCATGTGTTATGACGATCCCGTGTCGTTACATCCCCATGTTTCCGCTCTTAGCGGGGGAGTGACACGCGGCCACCTTCGCCGCCGGAAACCACCGCCGGCCACCACCGCCGCCGGAAATCACCGTCGGCCACCACCGCCGCCACCACCACCTCTGGAACCCACCGCCGGCCACCACCACCACCGGAAACCACCGCCGACCACCGCCGGCCACCACCACCGCCGGAAACCACCGCCGGCCACCACCGCCGCCGGAAACCGCCGCCGGCCCCCACCACCGCCAGAAACCACCTCCGGCCACCACCTCCGCTTGCCATGACCATCATAACTACTTTTACACTTAATTGTTTCGATTTTTATACCTAACAAATAAAACAAAGATATGATTCATTTATTATTAAAGAGCAACCAAACGGAACAATGGAATGTAATGATTCATTCATTCTCTTATCCATTCCATTCCCTTATTCATTCCATTCCTTCGTCCATTCCATTACCACATACCAAACATACCCTAAATGAAAAAAAGAGTGATGGATGGAATGAATTTGAGGGAATTGAATCAACTATGTAATGGTTCATTCCATTCCATTCACTAATCAAACATGTTTTTGTTCATTAATCCTCAATGGTTCATTCAATTCCACCTCTCATTCTTGCATACCAAACTCTACCAAAGACTTTCAAGGCTATGAATATCGATCTTCGATGATTAAAAAAACTCTTGAAGGACACAATCAAAAGGGGAGAGAGTTTTCAAAACATGCGATGTGTATGAACTGGATTTTTTAATAAATATTATAACACAAACTTAGGCTTTTAAAATCTATTAATGAAAGTATTTACATGTATTACAAGAGAAGATATCCAACCTTCACTTCGGCTATGGTCATCTAATGTACATTCACCATCTTGTATTACCACATCATAGAGTTGAGGATGGATGTCATGTAATTGTTCTACATGTCCACATTCGCATCCAATCACTTTCTTACATTTCCCACAAGTGACTAACAAACTTATTAGTTGATGAGAAAATATTATAATCTAATAATATTAAACAATTTAGAGATCCATTAGGTATTCTCAAGCGACATCAAACTAGCTAAATGGTGAGAATATATTATAATATAATATATTAAAAAAATTAAAGATTTATTAAGTGATGTTACTCAAAGCATTCAAAGTTCATTTTTAAAACTAAATCATTATATTATATGAAATGATTTTAAGTTGTAGGTGAAAAAAGAAAAAATTATTGTTTATATGTAAATTTATAGATATATGTTGAACCATTATAAATTAAATTTAATATTTTTGAAAGAGTTATTGAATGAAGTAGAGAAAAAATATAGTAATTTTAATATACTTATAAAGATAAAATTAAAGAATAGAATGGGAGTGCTCTTCGCTATTACATCAAAATAATTATTCAAGTATCTCTCTAAAACAAGTATATACTAAGAAGATTATTAACATAGAGATCGAGTCAATGGAACCTCAAAAAAATCTACATAAGCAAAGATATTCATATTAAATTATTTAGTCATACACAAATGTCATTTTAAGTACTAAGGTTTTTGTCATAAAAAATTTGTGTTGACGTACAGTTTATTTGAATTGAAATCTGCTTTTAGGTTTGGTTCTTAAACATTCACATCAAGGGTGACCTACTCTATGACTGGCATATTTCAAACAATAAACCTCTCATAACCATAGAACAAATCATCTTGAAGATAAATTCTTACAAATTAAACCTAAAACAACTACATATTTTAATTTTGATTTAACAACATATCAGTAGAAATATGTTTGGAGAATAACTCCAGTTAATATAAGCATCAATACATATATAAATTTAGTATCTGGTTTCATTAACGGAATCTCATATTACCTAATAATTCTCTATAGCACATTATGACTTTTTTTCTCATATATCAACCCATTCAACGTGGCTTGTGAAAAATCTTAATAAGTAATTGGACGAGTATGTTGTCATGTAAAACAATTAGATGACAAACATCCTCAATTCTTAAAAGTTGCTATCGATCAGTGAAACAATGACAAGGATACTTGTAACATGAGTTCTTCCAAAGCTCTTTAAAATGATTCACCAGATATCAGGTTTAACAATGAATGGTGTTACCTAAAAAGGTGTACTATGATCAATGTACCCAATTTTGAGCCAAAATATCTTGTAGATAAAGTGCTGGTAATCATATTTGCTAAATAAGAATGATTGCATTATCACCTTGCATGTGCATGAGTTTGTTTATATTTTATGGTTTGTATAATAATAATAATTTTATTTTTATCTTGTTATGAAAAACCTCAGGCTTTCAACAATACCATCATGACCAAAATCAACCAAAAAACAGTAGCACAACCAATGGGAAAGATGAACAAGTGGAGAAAAGGATGCTCAAATGTCAAAAACCAGACTGCAAATTATGTAAAGTCCAACACCTCAAAAGAAAACGAGTAGCCCTTATTCAAAAAAAGCTTATACGTAAATACCGTATGCTTGCATGGACATTCATCCTCAACTCGTGATCATCTCAATGTAAAATCTAGTAGGGTTCCACTGGCTTGCGGAAGTTCACACCAGCATAAACTGCTTCTGACCCAAGCTCCTCTTCGATTCTCAAAAGCTGGGTCCAGAAATAATTGTTCAATTTTAGTTCACAACTGAATGATGCTAGTAAAACAATAAAAAAAGCTTTTTTTTAATTTTTTTACTTTATTTTTAGAAATATTAATCTATAATAAATCTATATATTTGCCACATGTCCTTCTAACCTAACCCATCTTTTTGACACATGTCCTTCTAACCAATCTTTTTGTCACATGTCCTTCTAACCCATCTTATTGTCACATGTCCTTCTAACCCATCTTATTATTGTAATTTAAATACTCAAACTAATTTCTCTCTAATTAAAAATCAATTTTATTAATTACTAAATTTATCTCTCTTATTTAATTTTTTTAAAATCAAGCTATCTTTATAAAAATAAATTTAATTAAGGAAATTAAAAAGTACATCTTTTTACGAAAATAGAAATAAAAAAAAAAACAAAACTTTTATATAATATGAAATTTTCAAAAACACTAAATCTTTTGAAACAAAATATTTTAAAACGGTTATTTTTAAAAAAATTATAAAACGTGATTTTTTTTAAAACAGTTTCATTAAAACAACCATAATAATTACAAACTAAAGTATTTTAAAAGCAACTTGCGAAACAGGAAGGAGAGTAAAATCAACCTGGTTGTACTTTGCAAGACGCTCAGACCTGCATGGAGCTCCAGTCTTGATTTGTCCCTGGTAGGTTCCATTGTATAGTAATAATTAATAAGTCGGTGCACAAAACCAAAGGTTCAAATTTTTTTAACTTGTAGCATTCCTTGTCCATTTACTTAGAAATCAAACGAGAATATGGTTTAAAGTCTTATTTAATACGTAAATAAAAATACATTACTCAAGAAAACATGTCAACGGGGTCGAAAGTCGCCTAAATGCAATTTATCATAAAGAATTAGACCGTAACTGTTCCAAGTCAGCCCAGCCCAGTCTCTTTTGACTTGCTACCCAACCCATGGACTGCTACTTGTATATAATTTTTTATAAAAGCTGATTATTACCGTTGCCAAACCCACAGAAAGATCAGCAATGAAGGTGTCCTCCGTTTCTCCACTGCCATGTAATAAAACCGTAAATATTTCTTCATCATCATACAAAAAAGATAGATAGAAATCATTATAAAAGTGATTTTCATACCTGCGGTGACTGGCCATCACACCCCAACCAGCATGTTTGGACATTCTCACGGCTTCAATACTCTCGGTCACAGACCCAATTTGGTTAACCTACACCACGGAACAGACAAACATAACCAATAGAAGTTTTTGTTATATGACCTGCGAATTCCAAAAAAGTACAACCATATACCTTAAGAAGAAGAGCATTGCAAGTCTTCTCATTAATTGCCTTCTTGACTCTCTGCAGATACAATTTTAGAGTATTCGAAATGTTAAAGCAGGGCAAAAAAAGGAAAGAAAAAAAGGATCAAAAGTACTGGGCCAAACTTTTCTACTTGTCCGCCCCAAAACAAGTTTTGAAGCACCTAATATGCAGTTTGACAGGTGTTTGATTGATGAGTCAAATAACTAAAATTCCTTGTGATTGGGAGGTTAGTTTTACATCAACAAATTACTTCTTACCCGCCACGATTGTTGAAATTAATAGACACATGGTACACTACATATTTTTTGTGTGAGAAAAGGTGTTTTGGTGGTTTACAAATCAAATCTAAAATAATATGACATTTGAGAATGTTTACATACCAAAACTGTGACAAGTAGGGGTTGTTAATGGAGGTTAAAAGAACAAGAAAATAAGGAATGAATCTAACCGTGGGGTTGGTGACCAAAAGATCATCTCCCACAATTTGTACTTGCTCGCCACATTCAGCGGTCATCTTGGCATAGTGCTCCCAGTCATCTTGGTCAAATGGATCCTCAATGGACACAATAGGATACTCACTCACGAAAGACTTGTAAAGGTCTTTGAGTTGTTCTCCTGAAATCTTTGCTTTGCCATCATTGTTCTGCATAAATTATTTCCAAAATACATGTATATGAGAAAATAATTATAGTTATTATATATGCTCCTTCTCCATGACATTTTCATAGGTCAAATAACAACACGGATTGTGCAACTTTTACCTCTTCCTTGAAGTTCAGATCATAGGTCTTGTCCTTCTCTCCGTAAAATTCAGATGCAGCAACATCCATTCCAATGACAACCTGTAGGAATAACACATTGAAAAGGTTTTTTATTTTTATGTTACAAAAAGTAAATTAATTATCTTGCAAAAAATAAAAAGATATAAAAATCCAACAACATGCCATCTACATGACCAACTTCTAGCAATTACCTTGTCCGTGTATCCAGCTTTAGCAATAGCTGTCTTAAGCAACTCAAGGCCCTCCTTGTTTTCCTGAATTTGAAAAATTCAAGCTGCCGTTAGACAATAAAAACTCCTAAACAGGTTAGCATAAACACATGCCAACATGAAGCCATGCTTAACCTGAATATTGGGAGCAAAGCCACCTTCATCACCAACATTGGTTGCATCCTGACCATATTTCTTCTTAATCACAGACTGAAATCAGATTATATGATTAGTGCTTCAGACGTCAAATGCAAGTTATAAGCCATAACTCGATCCACCAGCAGATTATTAGCCAAGGATATAAGAATTTGGTTTCAACACACCTTTAAGTTGTGGTATACTTCTACACCCATCTTCATGGCTTCCTTAAAGCTGGAGGCACCAGTAGGGAGAATCATAAATTCCTGGAATAGTAAAGCTTGTGAGAATCTTTGGTTAAGAGATCTTCAAAATTAGAGTAAGATGGAAGCGTGATTGAAAATATACCTGCATGGCAAGCTTGTTTCCTGCATGTGATCCACCATTGATGACATTGAATGCAGGTACTGGCAAGACTAAGTTCTTGTTACCAGCCAAGTTGGCAATATGCTGCAAACAGACATTTTCCAGTCAAAGAAATGGGATTTCCCAACATGGCTTACACTGTTACACGTGTCCATGACGGCATTCAAATGAAGGCGAGAAATGGTCTACAGCGTAGGCAATAAAGACCAGAATCAAAATTACCTTGTACAGTGGGAGTTTGAGGACACTAGCGCCAGCCTTGCAAACTGCAAGAGAAACTGCCAAGATGGCGTTTGCACCAAGCTAAACAACATAATGGTTCAGCAATAAGTGTCAATCACATCAATAAATATTAAATAACCAGATATATATAGATTTAAATCTATACCTTTTGCTTGCACCATCCCCATTCGTTTTGAGTTCCGTCAAGTTGTTGAACCATGAAGTTATCAATTCCAGCCTGATCGGTTGGGTCCTGTAAAACAATTTATTATGATCATCTGCATCATACAACAACAAAACACCAGCCCCCTTCGGATCTACAATCTTGTGTTTCAAACATTAAATCAATATCAAGGATTGAGTTGAGGCTCATGAACAAACCTTGCCTAGAAGAGCAGGGCCGATAATTGTGTTAACATTTGTAACAGCCTAATCAAACAAATAAAAAGTAATATTACATCAGCATCTTCGATCTCATAAACAAACAAGGAGTATCAACCAAAACAAACATCACACCTTGGAGACACCCTTTCCAAGGTAGTCTGACCCTCCATCTCTCAATTCAAGAGCCTCGTAAATACCTACAAAACACAAACAAAAAATGCATATCATAAATCCATATTCAAAACAGCAAGATCTTCCATTCACCATGTCCAAATGTAGCAAAAAACTGAAAATGAAATAAGAACCACACAACAAAGTGTTGCAGAAACAGATCTTACCAGTGGATGCACCACTGGGTACAGCAGCACGAGCCAGTGTGCCATCAGAAAGAGTAATATCCACCTAAATCACATAAAACCCACATCCAAACTTCAATCCAGCAGAAAGCAACACACAAACAGTAATAATCAGGTTAACATAACACAAATCCAACTTAAGTCACTCATCAATCGATCAATCAATCAATCAACAAAACCTCAAATCAAACGATCGCAAAAGCCAAAAACTAGCATCGACAACGACGATCTAACCAAAGCATCAAATAATCAAAACACAAACCAACCGAAAACCGCTCGATGAAGCTTAAAAAGTTAAAACCACCTACTACGACACCGATAAGCGCCGATTGAACACAGAAACACACCTTATGGCAACAACAGATCAAAAACACGAATTCAAACAACAAAAACACACATAAATTCATAGATCTACGAACCTCAACGGTCGGATTGCCTCTGCTGTCGAAGATTTGTCGGGCTTTCACTGCCTTGATGGTCGCCATGAGATGAGATTAAGATCTGAGAGATGTGAGAGAGGTGATTGATTAGGTGAAATGAGAGATTTGAGGGTGAATCCAACGCTAACAGTGTGTACTTGTAGTGTGGTGGAGTGAACCACAGCCGTTGGATTGTTGTGATTTGAAAGGTGTACGACTCATGTGGGGTTGACTTACACTAATGGTCCTTTGTGTTGTATGGTGTTTGCGTTTTGGTCCCCAGAAGACAAAAGTGGGTCTTTAAAGACTTTTGGTTTATATAAAAGGTCATGAGGCATGACTCGTGGTACATTGTTCGTTTGAGATTCGGATATGCCACCGACCTCCACCTTTTACTTTGTTTTTTGTTTCTTGTTTATTTCGTATCCACAATTTTGGGTTATACATTCGTTTTAGTGGCTTGTGTTGTATTACAAGGATATTTTTAGTTTCAAAAGTTTTTTGAAAAACCGGAACGATTAATAGCGTCACGACTTGGTATGTCGTGGTGGAAGGCAAACAGACAAACATAGTCGACTTGAATCGCGAAATCACTCTTGTTTATTACTAATGAAACTAAAATAGCTATCTATTTCAATACACATGTTTATATCTTACTAACACTACCGTTTATGATGATTACAAACTTTTAAACTCACCAACCGTCATGTTCACACCTTACTATGCTTTTCTCAGGTCGTTACTAGTAGCTTCCCATAGGAGCACGCATGGGTCAAGTATGCTTTGTTCAAACATTGTTTTACTTTTGACTTATTAAATACTCATGTGCACTCGTTTGGACACGTGTTTTGTGCAGTTTACATTTATTACTTTGGGTTTAAATATTTACAAAACGAGTCTGCAAATGTTTTAAAGTTTTAAGCTTTGCTTTTTTTAAATGTAATATATAGTGTCGTTCTGAGTAACTGATAACTTTGATTCTGGTATATTCATTCGTTTCATGGTAAAATCCCGCACATGGATTTTGAGGGTGTAACAGTAAAATTGATTAAATTAAAATAATATAAAATTAATAATATACAAATAAACAATAAAACTGCACGAGGAAAACTTAGTTCTAGAAACTAACTAAACTTCATAAGGAAGCAACAGTCAAACATGTATTTGGTTATTTGCAAATTAAAAAAAAAGCATCACAAAGCAACAAATACAGTTTCTTTTGAGATGATGAGAAGAAAATAAAAACCAAAAGAAGTAGAATTTGTAGCCTTAAGTCCTCAATCAGACTCAACCAACGTTTCACAAAAGTCCATTCTTAACCCAATCTCAATTTCAAGTATTACCCATCTTGACTCAAACATTCACATCTATTATCATAGAAGTAGTCATAAGTATCTCTAACTACATTGCAACCCTAACTTTACATGTTTGCATGAAGCTATCCGTACTAGCATCCTTAATTAATCTTATTCTTAGTTTAAGTTTAGACATTGGGCTATTTAAATTTAAACTTTGTCTTTAATACCAACTTGTAATACTTGGATTTTAGGAGACCTCACGGTTGGACTCATGCATCATAAACATAATTCTTAAATTGATCATACATTACTATTAAGCAATGAAATGAAAAGTCATTACATAATTTTTGTTTGAAACATTATATATATATACATATATATATATATATATATATATATATATCTTTAATTTAAACATAAAACTATTTCACTGGGTTGTTAATCTTTGATATGTTAAGTAGCTCTCGCTTCCATGCCAAGCATCCATTTATACCTCACATACATGCTCGACATGATATGCATACTAAAAAGTCAATGTTTGTAAGTGAGTTCTAGTTTAACCGTTATAACATAAATTGACATTTACAACTCTTGAGTTCATTAAAAATGATGCTTACCAAAAACTATCTATAAAAAGTCAAATTTAACTCACGATTAAAAGTCAAAGTCCACTCTTCGTCAAAGTTTCGTCATCATCTCATGTCGATTCGTTATCTCGTTTGGTAAGTAAAATTCAATGAGATTGAATTTTTTATCAATGAGAGTGAAGATTACTTGCAATTTGGATGCTAACTTATAGTTCCAGTACGGATAGTCAACTACTCAATACAGATGCTTATCGTGTTAATTCAGATGGTTATCTAGTCAATTCGAACCGATGGAACTATGTGGTTTGAATGAATGTCGATATAAGTTATAATTGTTCCACCACAATACATAAAGATGGGACCTCAAATGAGTTTGTAAATATAGGTTGGAAACGAATAAATATCTATATTTAAGTTATCAGAGTCAAAACATAGATTTACTTACGACTCAATTTATATACTTTTCTTATTAAAGAATCATCATTCCCAATATGAGGGGATATATAAAAGAGTTGGAGAATGAAATAAAATAAAATGATTTATCAACGACTTATCTTAATTCTTAAATTGAATAATGTGAACTAAAGTTCAAAGGATAATTCATTATAAAAGATTTATAAAATGATTATGAGATATATTCACCAACCTCAAAAGAGTAACTAAGTCACATATACTAACTTCTAATGCTCCAATTAAAATTAAAGTACTAGAAAGACAACCACGTATCGGTAATAAGTCGAATGCATGTTTAAATCGTGATAGACTAATCAATTCCAAGAATAAAAATCCTCGAATTGGAGCAAGTAATGAATGGTCAAGTCAAGGTAGCGATCAAAAGGTTCCTTGAAAAGACATCCGACATGATGGTTCGATGAGAAACTCAGGTACCTGAAAATAAAAAATTTTTTGAATAGATTATATCATGTCTAGAAATGTATGGAATCGAAGCAAAAGCAACATCGATGATAATTTTGTTATAATAGCGCTTGAAAATGACAAAAATGATAATAATCATGAAATAAGATATGCGTGTAAATTAAAATGATTGACCAAAATAAAAAGACACAAATATAGCAGAGTTAAAGTTCTCTAATGAAATAGAAAAAAACTACTGGAATTGTGTCCATATACTTGAAGTTATAAAATATGTTGGATATAATTGAGGTGTCTATAGGAAAGATTTATGTAAAATAATGAAAGAATTATATAAAGCAAAACTAGTGGCACAAGGATCTTCATAAAGACCTATAATTATGAGAAAATATATTATCAAGTGGTGGATGTAATGTTTTTACAACATCTCATTAGTCTAGTAATATTAAGAGATAAGTGATACACGTATTCAGAATATGGTAACCTACATGATAATGAAGTTATCATGAAATTCATATGTTCAAATCATGTAAACAAGTTCTCATGAACACTATGATTGTTGTTTATAAATATGGATCTAAATATGTTATGATTATATGTATACATTGATGACTTAAAAAATATAAGTAAAACTCTTCATGTGTTAAAAAATTGAATGCTTAAAAGGTTATTCAAAATGACAAACTTTGATAAAACTAAGTTTTGTCATTAGTTGCATGTTAAACATCTTATCTTATGGATGTAATCCTTGTGCATAAATAAAGTCATGTCAAAGAAATTGATTATGAAACAATATAATATGAAAATTGGAAAGAGATCAAATAATTCTAAATACCCTTAAAATACACATGTTATTGGTTTATATTTTACTAACCCATCAAAACAAGTTTAGTTAGTTTGTAAATTAAAGATATGTAATGCTAACACCATTATGATACATGTGATATTTGTAAACAAGATGAAGCCATGAAAGTTTTACATGAAGATTATATGACAATGTTCAATTTAATGAATTGCATATCAAGAGATTAAGCTACAAATCAACGACTACATAGTTTTCCAGCAACTTTCATGCAAAATAGTTTCGTTTCACTTAAAAGAAAGACATTATAATAAGGGGGAGCATTATATATGCTGCACTTTTTTCTTCTTGACTAAGTTTTGTCATACTAGGTTTTCTTAATAAGGTTTTAAATGAAACAACATAATTGATCAATTTGTTTTAGTTTATTTTATAGGTTATGAAGTACCAATTTAACAACATCATAAAGTATGTTCTTACTATGTATAAATAACAATAACATGTCTGAGGGGGAGTTACAATATATATTACAGCAAACATTATTATCGTAATTACTCTCCACTTATGTCACCATTATTGTCATTTGTGTCTTGGTATTTAGTTACATATCATATACCAATATAATAGTGTGTTTGATATTTGAGGACAACAATGAAAACCAAGAAATATTTATCCTTTAAACTTATTCTTTCTGTCTAGGGGTGTGCTCGAAACCGAATTAAACAAGCCAAACCAAATTAACCAATGCAACCGAACCGAAATAGCCAAATCAACAAAAGACCGACTATTTGGTTAATTGAATTTTTGAAAACTAACATTTTTAGTTTGGTTTCGGTTCTTCATTTGTAAATCACTGAAAATAACTGAACCGACATGATTAACCGAACCAAACCGCATCGAAAAATCGACTAACCGACTCATCAAACCTATGTATGTGGCCCACTGATATTTTTATAACTATGTCCAACATAAGAGTCCGCTAATCATCTATGTTAATATTTATGTACAAGCTTTAGTAACCCCGTGTATTACACGGGTTAAATAAATAAAATATAAATAAAATTAAAATTATTAATTATAGAATAATAGACTAAGACATTATATGATTGAAATTATGTATGAGTAAGAATTATAAGTTATACAACAATAATATGAAAATTTTATTTTTTTCAAAGATAAATTAAACATTTTGTTTTAAAATAACATTTTAAAAAAATTTCTTACTATAACTCCTTATTTTAATTATTTTTGTTTAATAAAAATTACTTTAAAAAACTAATTTTGAAATATTACATAAAACAATTTTATTTATTTATTTTTGGAAAAAATCATTTTATAAAAAACTATCTCTATAGAAATAGCATTAATAAAAAAATTCTCTTTCTTATTTTTATTAAAAAATAATTATATTATAATGTAAAAATAAATAAATAATATTATTAGTAATTAATATGGTTATTTAATAGAAGAGAGAAGCGGGAAAAGTTTGATGAGAATGAATATGATGGTGACAAGTGGCATAATCATTTACCCTTTTATTAGAATAATAATAGAATAAAAAGATTTGATTGTTGATCCAAGAAAGACTCACTTTTTATATTAAGTATTAACCCTAATGTAAAATAATACAATACAGAAGCTTCCACAAATCAAAATCACCATTCACTTGAAAATCAAAATCTCCACTTATATTCCGCTCGACAATTATTGGTGGTTTTGAGTTGCAACTCCGTTTGCTAATATTTATGTATTTGATTGTTTATCCAAGAAAGATCCACTTTTCAATACTAAGTATTAACCTACTGCCTCACATTTCAAAACATGGAATTTTTAAATCTTTATATGTTTATGCTCTTTGTTTTGTGTAAATGGAGGTACTCCTAATAGGATGGAAACATCGGGTAGCGAGATAAGAAGCAGGGTGGTACTAAAGCGATCGTACGTGTGGACTATTTTACAATGGATAAGGAATCTAACAAAGCAAGATGTTGCTATTGTAAATATTTGCATGCGACTACTTCAAAAACGAATGGTACAATTGCCTTGAATAGCAATTGGAAGTTTGAATGTAGGGCATTACCTTTTTACAATATGGTAGGTAAATACAAACAATCTATATTAAATCTTAGGCCTAAAGGTTTGGGGGAAGATAGTAGTACCTTGGCTACTCACAAATAAGCCAAGAAAAATATAAAAACCTTCTTGCTTGAATGTGCATACAAGATAATCATCTGTTACATGTACTTGATGATAATGGACTTACGGTATTCATTTGTGATTTAAACCCAATGTTTAAGTTTCCATCTAGATGGATAATTGCTAAGGATTATGTGAAGATATACCAAGAAGAAAGAAAGAAACTAAAAGTTTTTTTAAAAGATCAAATAGTATCTCTTACCATCAATACATGGACATCAGTTTCAAAACTTTACTTATGTGTGTCTTACTGCACATTGGATTGATGATGATTAGGTTCTTAGAAAGAAATTTCTAATCATGGAGCTGAGAAATAGGAAGATTGGTGTATCGTTGCTTAGAAGAAAGGGTATTGTAGGGTCTTCATTGTAATGGTGGATAATGCTTCATCTAACGATAAAGTTTTTAGGATTTTAAAAAGAATGCTTAAGGGTACTCATTGTGTGTTGTATTGCAATTTTTTGCATTTAAGGTGCAACACACATATTATAAATCTTGTGATTAAGTATGGTTTAGAAAAACAATTTAATTTCATAGCTAAGATTCAAAATGCAGTGAGATATCTAACATCATCTTCTTCTAGATTTCAAGCCTTTAAAGATCGTGTTGAGAACTAAAAGATTGATTGTAAAACTTAGTCATGTCTCGATATAGAAACTCGATGGAATTACACATTTTTAGTGTTGGAAATGACACTTAAGTTTGGAAAGGTGTTTGAAAGGCAATTCTTTAGATTATGTTTTAAAATGACACTTAAGTTGGAAAGGTGTTTGAAAGGCAATTCTTTAGATTATGTTTTAAAATGACACTTAAGTTTGGAAAGGTGTGCAATTCTATTTTATCTAGATGGAGACAAATGTTTTTGTTTATTTGCTTATATGTTTACCTTATTTTATTAATTTGTTTTGATAGGTTATTCATGGAGTTTTTAACGATTTTTTTTAATTTGACAAAGAAAATATGGGGCCTAAATATGCGACTGCGAATATGCTATTTGTTGAGACTTGTAATGCAAGTATAACAAGTATGTTACTAAGTGGTGATGAGAAGAAGAAAGCTATGGGTTGTGTTATGAAACGAAGTTTGGAAAATATTAGAATAATTTAAACAACGTTAATTTGTTGTTGTATGTGGCTCTAGTGCTAAACCCTCGAAATAAGATGTCCTATCTAGTGTATTCTTTAAGTTTGATATGTGGTAAAGGTTTTGATAAAATCAAGGACCTAGTGAAGATAACATTGATGGAGTTTTTGGATAATTACAAATTAAAAATAGACAAACAAAAGAGCCAAAGAATACATCGTCTTTCAAAACTAATTTGGTTGATGATGATGCATTTGTTGACGTAGAAAATAGTTACTTAAAGTATTTAGAGAAAGAAGGTGGAGATATGATAGAAAGTAGTGAACTCAATATTTATTTGAGTGATGGGAAGGAAAATAGGATAAAAAGGGACGATACTTTTGATGTTTTAGGTTGGTAAAGATAAACTCGATAAAATTTACTATTCTCTCTAAAATCGGTAAACATATTTTAGCAATGACAATTTTAACCGTTGCATCGGAGTCGGCTTTTAGTATCGGTGGTGGGACATTTACTTAATTTAGGAGCTCTCTTACTCATAAGACCGCAGAAGCATTGATTTGTGCACAAGATGGCTACGGTCTACACCATCGAATTTGCAAGCTTCCGATATGCATGAAACAACTAGAAAACTTGGTTTAAATTTAGAGAAGATTGAAGATGGTAATAATAGTTTTTTAATTTTTATATGTATGATTAGTCTTTATTTGTTTTACTTAAATATTGATGTATATATATATGAGTGTTGTTTAAATTTGATAAGGGAAGACAACACACAAAGATTCTACCATTGGAGATGACGAAGATTGGGTCTAATTCTTGCATTATTAACAAGCATATTTTTTACTAAAAATTGATATTTAGTTGTATTTAATATATTATTTATGAATTAGTGTGCAAGAAATTGGTAGTCATAAAGTAGCTTACTAAAACCATTAAAAAATCCATACAATTGCTTATGCCTGATTAGTTTCACCAGCCATGGATGACCAAGTCTTGTTGTAATGGTAACATAAGAGCCTATTATTTTCTTGGAAAATGTCGTTCAATTAAGTCACGGTTGATCAACTATAAAACAATAAAAATGTAAAGGGATAAATTTTACTAATTTCGCAGATAAGTAGTTAAAAGTGAATCATGATAAAATACAAAACATAGAGGTTGGTAAACCATAGATGGGCGTAACCTTTCTCACAAAAGTATAGGATTCATTTGTAGTGATTTGTTAGAGTAAACAACCGATAGAAACCACATGTTTTATATCGATGGGGTTAAATATCACAAGATCATGCCTCGTTAGACCATTTTCCATCTGGCGGTACCTATTGTATCGTCTTTCAATACGCGCAATCCACATTGTGTCATCTTCACACTTTATGGTTACAGAAGGTGTAACCTCATCTTGGAAGAAGAATTTCACCCATTCCACAAATATGGAATTAATTAAAACCTATAACATACATGAGTATGTAATAAGTAAGATATAAAACAAGAATAGTATATATGTACTAATAAAACTCACCAAGTAAGCTGGAGATGTATATATATCCGGTTCAAAAAACCCTGGTGGGAGTTCAATCAAAGAATGAGCGTAACATAATAATCATATTTAAAAGTTTACAAGAAATCATAATCCACAAAAATCCACAAACAGAATAATCAACATGTAGTCAAAACATTACTAAAGACATTTAAACTGAAAATCATAAAATCCATTAACAGATCCATTGACAGCTATTGGAACAAATAGAAAAACGATTGAAGCTAAAAAACATAAAATCCCTTTACAAACCTTGCAAGAACAATAAATTTAAATATAGAACCTTCAAAACATTTGACAAATCATTCAATATGAAATAGACAAAATATATTAACACATCCATAATGGTTGTTTCAACCGTTTGAAAAATAATTTTAACCGAAAAGCATATAACCCTTTAACAGATCTTCAAAAATATAAATAGATGGTGGAAAAATTAATATATAAATAACACAAACTGGTTGTAAAACATAATTATCTTGAAAAGAAATCATATGACAAGGAAGAGGAAGACGACCAAACAAGAACAAAACATGAACATATGGTTCAACAAACCCTAAAACTAAGCATAAACGTTATGATAGTTTGAAAATTAAAAAAATAACAAAAATTGGTTGGAAAACAGAACTATCTTGAAAATAAATCATATAACAAAAAAGAGAAGACAATCTAACAACTCAAACACACATAAATAAGAATAAAACATGAACAGATGGTTCGATCATTTGAAAAATGAAGCATAAACGTTAGGATAAGAAATCTGATGAGGACAACGATCTGATGATGTCATATGATGAACAAAATCTTTGAATGTAAACATCAACGGTACGATTTAAAGTTGGAAGAGATGAGAAGAAAGCGTAGTCAATCAGTGAAGAGTTTTGGGAGATTTAGGGTTTGTATTCGTGTTATAAGAAATATATACGATCCATTTGAAAAAAAAACAAGTTTGTATATGAACATGATCAATGATTCACATGTAATTTCTTTTTTAAAAATTAGAGCATTGGAGAGGTGCTCTATGCTATTGACATGTGTCATAAGGCTTTTAAGGGTGCCATATGACATATTATATTTTTGTATATTAATATTGTAAGGTGCTGTTTGTTTTTTCTGTAGAAAAACGTTTACAGTCTGCGGATCACATCTGTAGACATCTGCAGCAGAAGAGGTGGACCAAACGTCTGCAGTCTGCAAGAAAAAGACTGTTTGTTTTTTTAACATCTGCAGAATGCTAAAATATTCTGTAATTAAATTAAATCTATTTTTTAAACAATCAAAAGCAACAATACTAACAAAATTCATAATTAAACACGATTAACATAACCCCAAATCCAAATCACAATCAACATAACCACACAATCAAATTTATATCTTATTAATAAAACAAATCATAATATAATTGATAGCTGAAAAGAAACCAAAACTACAATCCAACTTCACACATCACCAATCTTCTTCACACATCACCACCAAACCCATGTCTTAAACCCTTGTTCCCCAATCTTCTTCACACATCACCACCATTGGTAGCAATCATGAAGTCAACTTCCTAACCAATCCGCCACCCTCCATAGCTCCACCCTCTACACTATCGACGGAGGCCAACGCGCCATCCTCTTCGACCGTTTTCAAGGCGTCATCGACGACACCGTCGGCGAAGGCACCCACTTCCTCATCCTATGGCTCAAAAAGCCCTTCATCATCGACATATGTACAAGGCCCCACACATTCTCTTCAATATTTGGTACAAAGGATCTGTAGATGGTGACTTTAACCTTACGGTTGTGGCTCAGTTTAACGTTGATCAGCTATTTGGGGGATGGCAGGTGGGGGGGGGGCGGCGGTGGTCCGACCGGTGGGGGAGGGGGTGGCGGTGGTTTGGCCGATGGGGGAGGGGGCGGCGGCGGTCCGGCAGGTGGGGTAGGTGGGGCAGCTGGTGGGGGAGGTGGGGCAGCTGGTGGGGGAGGTGGGGGAGGTGAGAAGAGGTTAGAAGACCTTAGAAGTGGTAAGTCCACGTCTTCTCCACGCAGACGTAAGGAAGACGTTTTTTAATGAAACGTCTTCCAAAGATCAAAAGTCTACGTACTCAAAACCTCTTCCCGCGCCTGCGTGTGCGCAGATGAAGAGGTGGAGAAGAACTTTTGAAAAAAACAAACACCACCTAAGAAGTAAGATTGTTTAAATTGGCTTGTCTTCATTGCTTCATTGAATCTTAAATTGTGTTTTCAACTTAATTCCAAAAGTCCAAATACTAAATCGTCGACCAGATATTCTGATAGGCCCAGTGACCAATCTCAATATAATAAACGAAAAGAGGCTTGGCCACATGACAAGATTTTAGCTAATGCACTGCTATATGTGTTAGGAACCGTGTACTGGACGGAGTACTAACTGATTCACGTGTATACTAACTCAAATAGTGCAGAATCCTATTTGATTGGCGATCCAATCAGTGAGAACGTTTACCCCATCGATATAACAATAAACTAAACGTTAAGAACGAATAGGAATCGATCAAGAACGATCTATGAACTTGGATTGGCTTTCTTGGACGTTCTGGACAGCTAAGGTACGAGTAGGAGTCGAATTCTTCAAAGTGTTACATTTTACCACGAATTAAGTGATATTTATAGGTTAAGGTTAGTCAATCGTACGACTGGACCATTACCATGGTTCAGTCTTGCGACTAAAGCATGCGACTGAGTCAATCACACGATTGAAGGTTCAGTCGTGCGACTGAGTCATTCGTATGTCTCAGTCATGCGACTGATCCAGTCTCCTGGTTCAGTCGTGCGACTGGTCCATTAGCATGAAGTGTTCATGCGTATGGTCTATTAGCATGGTCCATTCGTATGAAGACTTCATACGACTAAGTTTGAATATGTTTCTCAATCATTACTTGACTAGGATCTATTCAAACAACCACAAACCTATATAGTTGGTTCAATATGCGTTAACAAACAATAAACATTAAAACATGCACTGAAACATTAGACATTAAGATCAACAACCACATAATATGTTTCATTCAACTCATTCGTTTCATTACATTTAGGACATGACAGACATATTACATTAAGACCACAAACTAGGTACATATGGATCAACAAACTCCCCCTTGGACCTAGTTTCCTTCATTGTCTGGCATCCTTCATTAGCTCGTCAAACTTCTTATGCCTCTCATTGACTGTGACTCCAGCATGTATCTCGAATGCAAAGTAGAGTCTTATCACGTTCTGAAACTGGAGGGCCCGTATAATATCCTGCGGATCATAGAATAATGGCTACCTGTATAAAGTATAAACATCACTAGCTGATAGGTTGGTTAGCCACATTGGGTCAAATACTCGGGTGGTCTCCATTTTGCGCTCTTGCTGTAATACTATGACCACTTCTCCTGTACGCCAATCATAATACCACCACTTGAAGTGGGGAGTGAAGCCCTGTGGCATTTCCCTCATGGGGATCTTTGACATAGTATGCGGTGGACTTCACTTCAGTACCACTTTGGGTTTCCCAGTCCTTGGGTCCACCTCCGACCTTCGAATTTACCTCATAGGTTGTTGAGGCTTGAAATTAACCCATCGTGTGTGTATTCTCTCTTTAATGCAGCTTCAAACCAGCCTGACATCTTCCTGGGGTCAGCATACAGCAAGTTCAGGCATGCCAACTGGTTGAGCTCAAAACCTGGAAGAGTCTTCAGATCATGTGAAAATAAGAAGTACTAGATTCCCTTCTCCCTCTTCACAACATATACATTAAGATCCTCAAAGTAAGCCCACGCTATAATCTTTCCAGACACCTTAAGATGCTTCTTTACTTTGTAGAGCTTGGCGTAGGCACTCGGCTTTGGCGCTGTGCGTTGGGCATGGATCTCTACAAAACAAGCTGCCCATTCAGCCTTTTTTTATCTCAACATTGGCGTTAGTGGCTTGGGCTTGGCTTTCTGATTTGTTGGTTTCCCTCTCCATCGTATCCAATTTAACATGCATATCACTGTCGAGTGTATCTCCAAAATCAGAAACCACATTTCCCTCTCGATCAGTATATTCCGAATAGTGCTGTGCTCTGACGTCTTCAATCTCTATCTCATCAACATCGTTGAGCTCGTCATCACTAGCAACATTGACGGTAGGGGCATCCTTAACCAATTCATCGGGTTTAACTGGAACATTTCTGTGAGTTGCTCATCAGTGAGGTTGTTAATAATTCTCCTTCTTCGGAGTATAGCTTACTAACCTCCTGCCAATCCCTTACAAATCAAGTATCATTATGAGTTGAGACTTGATCTGCTGATGGGGAGCAACATCGTAGTCATCTCGCTGATAATATGGATCTACTTGATTTAAAACATTTAACACATCATGCATCAGTAAATAATCAAGACAGTAAACATTAAATATATACATAAACATTCATGCACATAAGTTTAATACAATATTCAATTACACATGATTTAAATTACACAAACATCTATGCATTACTTTTGTCCTGAATCATGTGTTCCTCTGCTATCGGGGCTGATGTCGAGGCACCCGGATCTTGATTCCTTTTGGTCCGCCTCTCACTAGCTTCTTGGGCACCCAAAGCAGATGGATCTCCTTCTCCTTCATCGTCTCCTCCATTCTCATCATCACCTCCCTCTGTATCATCCTCTTTATCATCACCTTCATCATCACCATCATCATCATCATCATCACTATCATCATCATCACCATCATCGTCATCACCCTCTCGGATCTTTAGAGGCTCATCCTTTGTGCCCTTAAGTTTGAGCATGATGGTCCTTTTGGCATCCTCCAACTCCTTGATCTTCTTAGTAGATAGCACGTTCTGCTCCTTGAGTTAGGCAATCTCTTGACTTTGAGCAGCCATATGCTGAGCCTACTCCTCAATCTGATGTGCCTACTGAGAGATCTTTTGTGATTGTGTAGCAGTAAGCTCCACTAACTGTCGGAGCCGAGCAGTGTTCTCGTCATCAGTAGCCAACAGCTTCAGCACCATACGACTTAGTGCTGAAAGCTGTTCTTCTACCCCACTGGAAGGTAGAGATGATCCTAAGGGAAAATATGGGTGATATGATGATCCTGCCTGGTGTCTAGAGGTGGTGGTGGTGGTAATGGTGAATATGGGAGGTGGTATATGTGTGGGTGGTGATGGGTAAGCTGTAGTGGTGGTGGATGTGATATGGGTAAGTGGTGGAGTGGTTGTGGTAGTGGTGGTGTGTGAGGTGGTAGTAGTGGTGATGATGGGTGAAGTAGTAGCAGTGGTGGTGGGTGGAATGGTGGTAGAGGTGGTTGTGGCGGTGGTAGTAATGAAGGTCATCCTCCTCTTCTTGGTCTTCATCCCATGGGGCTGAGCCATCCTTTTTCTCCTCGTGCCGCTTGAGGAGGATGCTCCCCCTGGGATGCTGTTGGGTTGATCAGGTGTGTAGATGGGATCCACAACAGTCTCCTCAGACTCTCTAGGGCGTCCACCAACCTCCCGAATACCTCGTTCGATGGCAACCACCCTTTTGTCCACCGTCCTGGTCAGTGGCTCCTCATCACTCTCCTCCTCCTCATCAGGAGGGCAAAATCCTGATGGAAACTGGCGGTGGTGGCATCTCCATGAGTGGGTGGTGGAGGTGTAACATGTGTAGTGGTGGCCCTAGGAGTAGCGGGGCCAGAGTCTCCACCAGCACCACTGTCGTCGTCATCGGAGTCATTAAATGGAAGAGCAATTTGCTTAACATCTGAGTCACTCTCCTCGTGGTGCCACTTACGCCTTGCCGACGCCACGTAATCCGCTCGGGCCAGGTGCCCGAACAGTCTCCTCACAGGGGGTTTGACTTCCTTTCCTCTGTAGACCTTCATTCTCCCCGAGAGTTGTGTCATCTATAATCTTGAGAGATACTGCATTGTGGCTCTCCTTGGGTAGCGAAGGAAGCTTCTCATCTATAATCATCTGTAAGCATCTTGGGTATATACAGAAGCCTTCCTTGCCTTTGGCCTCAAGGTTCTTGATCAGGTAGGCAAATATCATGTTGGAGAAGCTGAAGGGGTGATTCGGCACCAATGCCACGTAGGCATTCTGGATTTGGTCTGATAAGTCATCAAATCCACCCCTTCTCGAAGCTATGCACTACAGTATGACGTGTGCCAAGTACTTGAGCTGGGGACACAGGTTGTTTTTGTTAACACACCTGCATTGATGTCCCCAGAGTACTTCATCCTGAGGAAACATCCCCTCACAGTCAGAGGATGTAGCCTGGTTGGGTGAGCAACATAATCACTCAGGTCTAGTACGCGTTTAAGATCTACAACTATCACCTCTATGTCTTGCCCAAAGATGGTACTCCTAATGCAGTAGGGCTCACTAGATCGGTCAACTAATGCACCCTCCCAAAAGGCCTGCTATATAGACCTGTAGGGAGTGCATGGTGTAGATATGGCTCAGTGTATCTGTGATCTCTTTAGAAAAGCAATGATGCCAGCAAACTCGACAGCGTTCCAAGTGGTGGCGTCCAAATAAGCACAGATATTGTGCTTGGTGTTTATGATCCAACGATCTGCCATGAATCTATAACATAAGAAGTATACAAATTAGATCAGCACACAACAGAAAGTAATTCACTCTAAACTGTTTGAGGTCAGTCTGGTTCAATCGTGCGATTGAACCAGACGACTGGGTTTAGTCTTTTGACCTAACATGCGACTGAATACAGTCGGGTGACTTATCATGCCACTGAGTTCAATCGGGTGACTGAGCCTACGACTGGTTCAATCAGCCGACTAAGCTCATATGCCTTGTTCATTCGGTCGACTGAGTCATTCGACCAGCTCAGTCGTGCGATTGTAGTTCATCCAAGTGTCCAGTCACATGACAGACTGTCTGTTCGATTGAAATTTAAATTATGAGCAATTCTTAATATTAGGCATCGTGGTTTGGCTCATTAGACTAGCAATAACCCTACTTAGCACCTAATAACCTTGATTTCAATGTTTTACTTAGTTTTGTTAGTTTATTAATCCAACTAAGTCTCGGTTCTTTGTTAGGGCCGAATTCAGTAATCTAGGGCACAAATCGACTGCGATTTGGGTAGATTGTACCGCATTGTACCTGTATAAACACCAACAACCGTCAAAAAACAGAAATTTGAAGTCAAGCAAGGTCTGAGGAAAATTTGGCAGAGTAACGGCACTCTAGACGATTTTAGGGCGAATGAGGGGTGATGAGTATATGCGATCGACTATAGCCCTATTTATACTGAATCTGGTTTCAATCGGGCGACTGGATCCATTCGCTCTTTTCATTCGGGCGATTAGATCTCAGTCGTGCGATTGGTTGAATCGATCACATTCAGTCGGCCGACTGGGTTTCAGTCGGGCGACTGACTCATTCGAACAACTCCATTCAGGCGAATGGTTCAATCTTGTAAGCCATTCATGTGAATGGTTCGTACTCATACTCCATTCGGTTGTATAGTGCATAAGTATGGTCTAATCGTACGACTGGTCCATACTCATGGTCCAGTCGTGCGAATGGATCATACTCATGATTTTGACTTTATGACCATTAGACATTTAACCCCTTTTAACTTTTGATTAAACATTTTGATAATTCGATCATCTCGGACATGATCATTTTAATTTTGAAAACTTTTGATCACCTCAGTCATGATCCTTTTAAACAAAACACATTTTGTCACCTCAAACGTGACCCATTTAACATTGAAAACACGTCTGGTCACCTCACACGTGACTCTTTTTTAAGTAATTAAATCCCAGATTGAATTCCACGACATGGTCCGACATATAACACTAAATTGACTAAATGTTAAAACAAAACAAAAGAGCTAACATTAAAAGACAAAACTAAAGATGTTTTTGTGATTTTGTGTGAGGTGGAAATCCTAAGATATAAATCTATCAAATTTATTTCTTGAATAGACAGCTTCATGTTATTTTGACCATAAGTGGAACGATTCATTATGGAATCATACAGGTAATCAAATCATTCAAGACATGTTACCAAAATCATTTGATGCTAAATTCTTGTTTTCGTCGAGAGTCATTAGCAAGTTTAGGAAATCATACTAGTACTATAGGATGCACACATTGATTTGGACTTTCAAGAATTACAGCCACGATGAATGTCAGTATACTTGTCCACTTAAATCCATACACAGACTTTTGACACAGATTGGTGATACATTAGGTTAATTATTTCAACAAGCATTTATGGATCCCACGCTTATATGGTAATCAACATTCCTAAGGAGATTTTTGAGCGGTCTACGGGTATTTTGACAAGAAGAAACTATTCTTAGAGCATTCAAAGAGAAGCCAAGCCTCAAGTCAGTGCCACCGCACAACAGAGAGGTGGCAAACAACAATGAATTCTAGAATATATAGGTTATGCTTATCCTCAGGTCAGTGCCACCGCACAACAGAGAGGCACATAACCTATCTTCTTGTTTGAGCAATTTTATTCTTTTTGCATAGATCACACCAACAACATATGTTATTAGTTTGATTGCTTTTTGCATTTTTCATCATGTGCTTTGCTCATATTTTGGTCATCCGCACATATTTGTGGCATTTATTTTGCTCGTCACCCCTTATTGGAACTCTGTTGATTGTGTTAACCAGGGATAAGATGATAACCCACAACTTGTTGAACAACTTAGTTTGATCTTGAGATCACCAACAAGGTCTACTTATCTATTGTGTTGAATCTACCGACACATCATCTAATGGTCTAGCAACCTCTAGGTCTACTTTCTCCGTGTTACCTTAGTAGCAGCTAGTTTTACTATCATTTTTCCTTTTGTTTTTGCTTAGACTTCTCAGACTTATACTTTGAATTTCACATCTAATTCAATTAAAATATTTTAAAGTCCCAAATTCTCTATTCATGTGTAGTATCATTTTCCATAGTCGTTGAATCAGTTTCACAGATCCGATCTCCTTTCTATCAGCTTGCCTGTCCTCCTCCCTTGTTTTTTAAACTACCTTAACCTATTCTCCCCCTAAAATTCTAAACCGTAAACGATTTGCATTTTTAGGATTTTCATAGGCGAAGAAATAAAAGAAAACCAAAATTAATTGAATAAAATAAACTAAAATAAAGTAAAATAAACTAAGTAAAAGAAAAATGGACTTGATGCATCGAACTAAACATGTTCATCGTCTGGAATTACATCACTTTTCTTTTTAATGCCGTTGATCTCTAACAAATATAGAAAATGTGGTTTATCAAAGGCTTTTGTGTAGAGGTCAACGCTTGGAAATCCATATTTATTTTAACAACATTGATTAGATTCTTTTCAAAATAATCACGTATAAAGTGATATTAATACCGATGTGTTTGGTCTTAGGATGTTGGACAGGATTTTTGGTAACGGCTATTGCAGCAGAATTATCAACAAATATAGGGGTGTTAGAAAATTTCAAACCGTAGTCCCGTATTTGCTGTTGAATCCAGATGATTTGAGAGCAGCAGCTTGCCGTAGCAACATATTCAGCTTCACAAGTTGATAGCACAACTTATGTCTGTTTCTTACACTGCCACGTGACTAATCTTCTCCCAAAGAATTGACATCCTGCTGAGGTGGATTTGTAGTTCATCTTGCAGCCGCCATAATCCGAGACACTATACGCGGTAAGCTCGAAGTTATCGTCATGAGGATACCATAGCCCTAGTGTTGGTGTACCCTTTAGATAACGAAATATCCTTTTGACCCCAATAAGATGGTTAACTTTTGGTTTCGCCTGATATCTTGAACAAAGACATGTTTCATACATGATATCAGGTCTTGAGGCAGTGAGGTACATAAGGGATCCAATCATTCCTCGGTACATGGTGGCATCAACCAGATCACCATTCTCGCCGGGTGCTACATCATGGTTTGTAGCAAGTGGAGTCCTAGCTGCGGAAGCATTCTCCATGTCAAACTGACTGAGAATATCCCCTACATACTTTGCCTGATGTAGAATATCCCCTTTGGTGTTTGATCCACCTGTAACCCGAGAAAGAACTTCATCTCTCCCATGGCACTCATTTCAAATTCTGCCTTCATTACTGCTTCAAATTCTTTACATAAGTCTCCGTTATTGGAACCGAAGATTATGTCATCAACATAAATCTGAACAAGCAGCAGATCACCATCCTTTTCTTTGATGAACAGTGTACCGTCAATTACACCTCTGTGAAATCCGTGTTTCACAAAGTGAGTTAAGAGTTTTTCACCATGCTCTTGGGGCTTGGTGAAGCCCATAGAGAGCCTTATTTAGCTTGTAAACTCTGTCCCAATGATATGGATCCTCAAATCCTTCGGGTTGACTGACATACACTGTTTCCCGGATTTCACCATGAAGAAATGCACTCTTTACATCTGGTTGATAGAATTTAATCTTCATGTAAGAGGCATAGGCTAGGAAGATACGGATTGCTTCCATCCTCGCCACTGGTGCAAATACTTCATTGTAATCAATTCCCTCGACTTGTCAAAATCCTTGAACTACAAGTCAAGCCTTATTCCTGATGATAACACCTTGATCATCTTTCTTACATTTCAAGACCCATTTTGTGCCAATGACCTTAGCACCTTTAGGTCTATCTACCAGTGTCCATACACCTAACTTCTTGAACTGAAGAAGTTCTTCTTGCATGGCACTCACCCATGCCTCATCATTTAGGGCTTCACTGACGTATTTTGGCTCAAACTGAGACACAAAACAACGATAAGCACCATCGTGAAGATACCCTTTTTCCATTACCGAGGCATAATCAGCTGAATACAGCTGATTTCTTGTCTGAACTCCTGATCTGACATCCCAATGACATTGTCCAGGGGATGATAGACATTTAGGCGTGATCCAGGAGTGGGGGGAACAACTACCTCAGAATCAAGATTATGAACATTTGGTTCCGTATTTGAGGCAGTAGGAGTGTGAGGTTCCGAAAACTCAGAGGCATCAACGTAGATGCTTGTGGACTTGCAGTAGTAGGAACCTGTTGCTCCTGAGTGTCCTGATCATTCTCCACGGCTTCATCGTCAGAGGAAGAGTCACTTACCTCGAGTGCTCCCCCTGAATGGTTGGGTGATTCACCTAGTGAACCAGATGATGTAAAGTCCTGTGATGGTGTATTTAAGACATCATACATCATTTTAGATGCTAAGTCATCATTAGAAGTGGAGAGAGTAATGTTGAAGGACTTGAAGAATCCATCATAGTCGAAAAAGAATGTGGGTCCTTTTCCAACAGGAGGAGTGGTGTATCTTTGAACGTCGACGTTACACCACACTTCTACTTGACCCGTTGAGTTGTTGTAAACTCTGTTATTTGGTATGTTGTATCCAAGAAAGATTCCCTCTTCAGCCTTATCGCTAAACTTTCCTTCTTGAGTTTTCTTCAGTAGGGTGCACGGTGCGCCAAACGGTTCGAGATACTCTAGATTAGGTTTACGTCGTTGAAGTAACTCGTAACACGTCTTGCCATGGCGTCTTACTACCAGAACTCGATTTAACGTGTAACACGCATTTGCAACTGCCTCATTCTAAATTGGATAGGCAGTTTCGAGTCTGCTAGCATCGTCCTTGCAGTCTCTATCAAGCTTCTGTTATTCCTTTCAGCAACCCCGTTCATCTGTGGAGTGTAGGCAGATGTGAACTGATGCACAATTCCTTTTTCTTTGCAGAGTGCCTCCATCCATTGGTTCTTGAACTCTATTTCATTATCTGAGCGGACTTGTCTTACCTTCAGCTTGTAGAGTGACTCTAGTGTAGTTACCAATTCTTTGAATGACTCAAATGTTTCTGATTTTGATTTCAAAAACTTCACCCAAGAGAATCTTGAGTATTCATCTGTAACTACATAGCAGTACAAGTTGTCTGCGATGCTTCTTGTACTGACGGGACCAAACAGATCCATGTGAAGAAGTTCAAGAGGCAGTTCTATGGAATTAACTTTCTTTGCCTTATGAGACTTCTTAGTCTGTTTGCTTTTCTTGCAGGCGACACAAAAATCCGGGAGTTGAAAGTTCTTGACATTGACTCCTCTCACTAGATCATTCTGGATCAAGTGATTCATCTTCCTTGGACTGATGTGTACCATTCTCCTATGCCAGGAGATAGAGTCCTTCTCAGTAGCTTTTGACAAGAAGCATTGAACTTGATGATCCGTTGTGGAGGCATTTGATAGATCCAAGACGTAAATGTCATTATATCTTAAGGCTAACATTAAGACTTGGTCCTCCAGAATCACATAATCCATTTTCAGGAAATAGCACTTCTTATTGTCGAAAACTACCTTAAATCCCATATCACATATTTGGGAAACAAAAAGCAAATTATTTTGAAGTTGTTGAACATAGTTTACCTTCTCAAACTTCACTTTCTGATTCCCCACTTCCCATTGAGCTATGATGTAACCTCCTTTGTTTCCAGCAAATGAAACATGGCCTCCTTTGATTTGTTTGACGTTTGATAGGAGTGCCCAGTTTCCAGTCATGCGCCTTGATGCTCCGCTATCTACAATCCAAGTGTTTGTTTCAGCACTATAGCGAACACCCTGCACAGTCAGTGGAAAACATTAGTTAAGGCTAGGGACCCAAGCCTTAACTGGCTTGGGTGACCCAGAGGCATCACACATCATAAATTCCACCCATTGTCCATTAGAGGGTGAGGGAAGATCATTTGTCTTCTTGTTCTCATTTCCAGACATAGACTCTTCTTTCCGTAAGCCAGCTTGTGTAAGGCATGTTTGTGATAAACAGATGACTGGCTAATGGGTTGTACTTTAGGTTCACTGACCCTTTTTGGTGGAGGCATGGAGCTTCTTTTGGAAGAGCTCGCTTTAGTATCATAAAGTTCAACCTTTTTCTTTGGTGTCTGATAATAAGGACAGTAAGACGCGATATGGCCATACTTTCCACAGTTGTAGCATGATTTGCTTTCAACTTGACAATTTAATTGTTTTTGTGGAGAAGTATGTGACACACATGTGACTTTATTCTCTTTAGGTTTTGACACTTCTTGTTTAAATGTTTTATCTTGTTTAACAAACTTAATTGTTTGAACATTTTTACCATCTTTTCCCTTTTGTTTATTTGGACTTGGACATGATACGCGTGATTGGTTAACATGTTTGGTCTGTTTAGTTTTAGAATTAAACTTGGTTGAACCAGACTTTACTTTAACCCTTTCCAATTGTTCATCCAGATTAACACAAGGCATTTTACCTTTTGATTTTAAATTGACATCCTTTTGTTTATTGCCATATTCATTTGGTTTACATGTGGAATCTGGATCACTTACAAGAGGAGTGGACACCACATGATCCTTGATTGGGTTATTATTTATTGGCTTACCTTTTGCATTCATCAAGGTCTCATGTGGTGGTGGTACCACTTTATATCCCAAACCCTCCCCGTTGTTGCGTTCTCTCACTAAGTGTTGGACAATGTGAGAAGAACTTGTCCAACTATGCACTTTTTGTTTTAATGAATTTACTTCTACTTCCAAAACTGCTTTTTGTTTCTTAGTGTCTTCTAGGGAGTTTAGATAGAACTTAATGTCATTAGCTTTGTTAAAAGCTACAACTTCAGTTTCCCTAAGTTGTTTATTCAAGAGTTCTATCTTTTCTTTATAGCTATGCTCATTTTGTTTTAAGACTCTATTTGCTTTTGTGCACAGTTGCAAGTCCTTTACTAAGTTATCATTATGGTCTAATAACCTAGAAAATTTCAAATCAATGCTTTCCCTAAATTTATTACAATCAAAACAAGCATGATTATTGAAAAGTTGAGTAGTGGTACTTACCTGAGAGGGTGCGGTTGAATCAGCCATCAAAGAAGTGTCTGACTTTTCAGGTTCTGGTGATTCTTGACTTGTTGAACTTGTCCCTTCTTCAGGCAGATGATCAACTACAGTTGTATCTTCTTCAACATTTGACATCGTGAGTTCCACTGCAATATCACCTTCGCTTGATGAGTCGTCATCTAGATCCTCAACACTAGCAATGTTGGATTCTCCCGGAGACACAAACCGAAAGCTCCAATCTTATCCTTCATCATCGTAAGCAGTCAAGGTTTTAGGATCCTTGCTCGACGAAGTAGGACTGCTTGTGGGTTTATCCTGACGACTGAAGGATGAAAATGGATTTCCATTTCTTGTCTTCTTGGGCTTCACACACTCACGTTTGAAGTGCCCCTTTCCCCCACAGTTGAAGCAGGTAACTTTGGTCTTGTCAAAACCAAAAGTTGTGTCCTTAGTGGCATTCAGATTCTGTCCGCTCTTCTTGACAAATTTCTTAGCTCTCCGAACAGCACTTTCTAAGGCGCACATGATGCCCATTCTCTCTAGCTCTGTCTCGTCTACCTGCTCGTAGTCCTCATCTGCCAGATGGCAGTTCCCAATCTTCCCAGCAACTAGTCCGTCATAGGAGTGAACACCGCTGCTAAGAGATCCATGTGCTCCTTTGCTACCTCCACTGTAACATTCCCAAGATTCTTAGTCATTAGTTTTGTAGCATTGGCTTCGGTGCTATGTATTGGGTACAAGACGACCCTGATGTGTCAGATCCTGAAGTAGTAGCTTGAGATGGACCAGCTGAACTCGACACAAATGCCATTTGAAGTGGCGCTCCAAACGTTTTGGCTTGTGGAATTGAGTTGTACAGTGCCGGATTCTGATCATATGATGACTTTTGGGCCCTGTACTTCATCCTCAACTCTTCCTCTCTCAGCTTTAGAATGAAGTCGTTGATATCTAACTTCGCCAGCAAATCATTCTGTATGAGGTTGGAGACAAAAGAAACCCACTTCTCTGGCAACCCATCTGCAAAGTTTGAAACTTTATCTTCCATAGAAGTGGTGACTCCATGAATGTGCAGCTCACTCATCAAGTGGTAGAACCGGTCAATAACATTGTCCAAGTTGTCCTTTCCCATTGACGAGAAGTTGTCAAACTCCTTATTCAACGCTTTAGCCTTTAGAGCTTTTAACATGCATTTCCCTCATACCTCTTTTGCAATGCATCCCACAGCTTCTTAGCTTGCTTGTTCTCAGAAAATTGATGGAATATGTCCTTAGGAATTGACTGCGTTAGCAATGCATATACTTTCTTCTCTGCATTGTACTTTACCTTTTGGTTGTCCGTCATACCGCTTAAGGTAAGTTTGAATCCATCTGCACCTACAGGCATGCTATATCCTGTCTTTATCGACTCCCACAGATTGGGATCTACTCCATTTAAGTAAATCTCAAATCTTTGCTTCCATTGTGGGTAATTATCTAACGTTATTAGCTTAGGGGGCTTGTTATCATTTCCCACTTCATTTTATAGAATCAATTTTGAATCCTACAATCCCTTCCTGCGGTGAATGCTGAATATTGATCCTCCATTATTATTGACTTTGGTCTTAAGAACAAAACTGTTTTACTTGTGCGAATGAAGGAGTGCGATTGGACAACTCGTGCGATTGACCAATGCGAATGGCTCAGACGTGCGAATGGACCAATGCGGATGGCTCACTCGTCCGAATGAACATGTGCGAATGAACAATGCGACTAGGCAATTCAGTCGTACGTAAGGATGAACGACTGAGTCCAATCGTGCGTATGAGAGATGCGTATGGAATTAGTCGTGCGAATGAGTCAATCGTGCGACTGAAGCTGCTGAATCTTGAGAATTCAAAGGTTTAAGGTATTTTGACGCAAAAACATGAATTTCTCAAGAACCCTAATTGCCGTATGCCGGGAAAATGTTAACTTTGTGACCTGGAGACGCCTAAAACACAGTTTGGCACAAAAAGATTACGTTTGAAAAACACAATTTTTATATCAAAACGATTGAATCACACGTAAATCGAGAGCCAAAGCTCTGATACCACTTGTTAGGAACTGTGTACTGGACGGAGTACTAATTGATTCACGTGTATACCAACTCAAATAGTACGGAATCCTATTTGATTGGCGATCCAATCAGTGAGAACGTTAACCCGATCGATATAACAATAAACTAAACGTTAAGAACGAATAGGAATCGATCAAGAACGATCTATGAACTTGGACCGGCTTTCTTGGACGTTCTGGACGGCTAGGGTACGAGTAGGAGTCGAATTCTGCAAAGTGTTACGTTTTTCCACGAATTAACTGGTATTTATAGGTTAGTCAATCGTACGACTGGACCATTACCATGGTTTAGTCGTGCGACTAAAGCATGCGACTGAGTCAATCACACGACTGAAGGTTCAGTCGTGCGACTGAGTCATCCGTATGTCTCAGTCATGCGACTGATCCAGTCTCCTGGTTCAGTCGTGCGACTGGTCCATTAGCATGAAGTGTTGATGCGTATGGTCCATTAGCATGGTCCATTCGCATGAAGACTTCATACGACTAAGTTTGAATATGTTTCTCAATCATTACTTGACTAGGATCTATTCAAACAACCACAAACCTATATAGTTGGTTCAATATGCGTTAACAAACAATAAACATTAAAACACGCACTGAAACATTAGACATTAAGATCAACAACCACATAATATGTTTCATTCAACTCATTCGTTTCATTACATTTAGAACATGACAGACATATTACATTAAGATCGCAAACTAGGTACATATGGATCAACAATATGAGATATTCACTTCATACAATTGTCACATAACATTTTATAGCAATATGATTTTAAAAGAAAATGTTTAAATATTATTAGTGTTTAACTAACCAATATTCTAATATTAGAATTGAAATTTATTGATTGAAACATAAATTTAAAAACTTTAAATTTCAAATTCAATATGCAATACAATCGGAGATTTTATCTAAATATAAGTAACTAAATTAGTTAAAGTTTAAAATTTAAAACTACCAATTTGAATATTTAAATAAAGCATAAGTAGTTCAGAAATTTTATATTTTAATGGTAACAATCAATCCAAGTATTTTTATTAATAATTTCAAAATTTAAAAATCTTTTATATATTAATAATATCGTACAATATTTGCTTCCATTATATAATATAATACAATTATTTTATTATATATATACAATAATTTTTTTCATGAAATTTACGATATAACTTTTTCTATGATCAAAAAGTCCATGTATTTCTCATGAAAAAATCCACTTCTTCATTATTCACACAATTATTATACTCGACTCATTTCATATTGCATGCAATTACAAGATTTATACTTAAATTTAAATAACAAGTTTTTAATGATAAACCTAAATACTTATTTTTTTGTCATGTGACCGTAACTTTCACTTCATTCATTTTTTTATTTATGAATACTAGTTTATATGTTATTAATAATCCATCAAGTTACTTTTCAATAGGATATTTTCAGTATCAGAAGTAACTTTTTGAAAAATCTTGACATATCACGTCGTGATTTATTTATGGAGGCATCCAATGTATAATAATCCAGTAGAAACTTACTCTATTGAATTTATTGTGGTTGAGAATGATGTATTATTCAATTAGTCGAATTATTATGTTGTTCTTTTAATTATTATCTTATAAAAAATATCTTCTATATATCTTTAATTTTTTACATTTTTAATTAAAGAACACTAAAATACAAGAGAATATTTTAAAAAGATGATTACTTAAGTTTGAGAAGTTATTGACTAAATCTAATTAAAAATTTGATACAAAATCTGTTTAGATAATTATAAACATTAATATTATTTTTCTATGTATTTAATTCTGTAGATACATTTATACCTAGTTTATGAGTTTAAATGTAAAAGTCTTTCATGTCTTACACATATATAATGAATTGGTTCAATGAAATATAATATGTGGTTGATGTTTATTAATGTTTAATATTTCATATTATTATTGTGTTAAAATATAATAAACTTATTATATAGGTTTGAGGTTGTTGTACACAATTCTAAGTCAATAATGATGAAGTAATGTGTTCAACCTAGTCGGATGAGTATTCACGCTAATGGCCCATACTTATGGACCATACACATGAATACTCATGCTTATGGACCAGTCGCATGACTGAACCAGGAGACTGGATCAGTCGTATGATTGAGACATAAGATTGACTCAGTCGCACTATTCAATCGCACGACTGAACCATGGTCGTACGAATGGAAACCTATAACCTATAAATACCACTTAATTCATGAAAAAACTGAACAATTGAAGAACACTTGATATTTTCACGAACCCTAGCCGTCCAGAACGTCCAAGAAAGCCAGTCCAAGTTCATAGTTCGTTCTTGATCGATTCCTACTAGTTCTTAACGTTTAGTTTATTCTTATATCGATTGGGTTAATATTATCACTGATTGGATCGCCAATCAAATAGGATTCCACACTATTTGATCAGGTATAACGCAGAATCAGTTGATACTCCATACGTACATGGTCCCGACAAGTGGTATCATAGCTTTGGCTCTTGATTTTGCGTGGATTCGATTAGTTTGGTGTCAACACTCACGTTTTAATTCAAAAGAGTCATCTTTTTGAGTCCACAAGTGTTTTTCGACATTTTCAAGCATTAAAGTTTAAGTTTTTCGTCATACGGCAGATTAGGGTTTCTGGGTAAATCGTATTTTGTGCCTAAGTGTCAAAATTCGATTTTTTCAAAAACAGCAACCTTCAGTCGCACGACTAGCTCATTCGTACGATTGAACTCATTCATTCACTCCATTCGCACGACTGAACTCAGTCGCATAGCCCATTCGCATGACTGAACTACTCCAGTCGCTTGCTTCCATTCGTCCTGTTCATACGTACGACTGAATCCAATCTCACGATTGAATTCATTCGCACCCTTCACTCACACGAGTGATCCATACTTATTGTCCATTCGTACGATTGAAGTTGTCCTGTTCTCCAAGTACAAAGTTTACACAAATGGAATATCAGTTGTCGTGTTTACTGTCGGGAAGGACTCACGCATCCAGAACTTTCCGCTTCTGGAGAATGAGATAGGAAATCACAATAAACTGCCGAAGCTTATAACGTTAGATGACTATCCACAATGGAAAAAGTAGTTCGAGATTTAACTAAATGGAGTGGATCCCAATCTTTGGACTTCTATAAAGACTGGTTACATGGTACCAGTCAGCGCAAATGGAGTCAAGTTGACATTAGGAGGAATGAGCGAAGCTTAGAAGATACTCTTCAATACTGAGAAGAAAGTTTATGCCCTGTTGACTCAGTCAATCCCGAAAGACATCTTTCCCCAGTTTCAAAGAAAAAACAGACCAAAAAGCTATGGGAGGCATTAGAGAAGAGGTATGATAGAAACGCGATGTTAAAGGCACTGAAGGCTAAGGCTCTCAAGAAGGAGTTTGATAACTTCTCTTCAATAGGGAACGAGAGTTTAGATGATATTATCGACAGATTCTATCATCTAATGAGTGAGCTGCACACTCTTGGCGTAACCACATCAATGGAAGACAAAGTTTCAAGCTTTGCTGATGGTTTGCCTGAGAAATGGGACTCATTTGTGTCTAACCTGAGACAGAATGACATTCTTGCGATGTTAGAAATAAATGACTTTATCTTGAAGTTAAGAGAGGAAGAACTGAGGATGAAGTACAAGTCGAAGAAAGGATCCTACGTTCAGAATCCTTCACTCTACAACTCAGTTTCCACTCCAACTGGTTCAGGAGTACCATTACAAACAACTTTCGTGTCCAGTTCCACGGCTCCTTCCCAAACCACTGCTTCAGGACCAGAAACGTCAGGGTCATCAGGGACCTAATATATAGCGCCTGAAGCAAACACAACGAAGTTGAAAACCGAGAATCTCGGTAATATCACAGTGGAAGTTGCAAAGGAGCATATGGATCTTCTAGCAGCAGTGGTTAAATCCTATGATGGTTTAGTTGCTGGGAAGATCGGAAATTATCATTTTGCAGATGAAGACTACGAGCAAGTTGACGAGAACGAGCTGGAAAGAATGGACATCATGTGGGCTCTAGCAAGTACTGTTAGGAGAGCCAAAAAGTTTGTCAAGAAGACGGGACAGAATCTAGTAGCCACGAAAGATACGACCTTTGGTTTTGACAAAACCAAGTTCACATGCTTCAACTGTGGTGAAAAGGGGCATTTTAAACGTTAATATGTGAAGCCAAGAAAACTGGAAATGGGTTAGAACTAGTTCTTCAAGTAAAGAGACAAAGGCACTAACTGCTCAAGGTGATGATGGACAAGACTGGTCCATCTGATTTGTTTCTCCTTGAGAATCAAACATAGCCTTTGTTGAAGCACTGGATGATGGGTCCGCTAGTGAATGTGAGATTACAGCTACGCAAGCGATGTCAGATACAGAAGAAGCTGTTAACGTGGTAAATCACTTGGTTGAGGAAGAGCTCAGAGCAACACGTTCAGAATCTCCAAAACAGAAGAGTCTACCTCTTCATTGATGGCTGATTCAACTGACTCCTCACAGGTAAGTTCTTTAGATCAATTATTTGCAAAACATGCTTGTTCTAAATGTGAAAAATTTTGGTAAAGCACCGATCTAAAATTTGCTAGGTTATTAGAACACAATGATAACTTAGTAAATGGCTTACAACTCTACACTAAAGCTAATGGTATATTAAAACAAAATGAGTGTAGTTTTAAAGAAAAGATAGAACTTTGGGTAAACAATTAAGGAAAACCGAGGTTGTTGCTTTAAATCAATCTAATGATATAAAGTTTTATTTAAATTCATTAGAAGAAACCAAAAAGGAGAAAGCAGTTTTGAAGTCAAGGTTAATTCTTTAAAACAAAACTGCATAATTGGGCAAGTTCTTCTCACATAATACAGAATTTAGTGAAAGAACGAAACAATGGGGAAGGTTGGGGTATAAAGTAATTCCATCACCACATGAGATCCTTTTGAATACAAAATGTAGACCTATTAATAACAACCCAATTAAGGATCATGTGGTGTCTACTCCTCAAGTTAGTGATCCTGATTCCACGAGTAAGCCTGTGAAATCTGACACTAAACAAAAAGAGTCTACTTTGAAATCGAAAGGCAAGATGCTAGTCGAGAATTTGGATGATGCATTTAAAAGGTTTAATGTAAGGTTAGGTTCACCAAAGTCTATTTCAGAACCCAAAATGACTAAACCAGTTAACCACAAACATGTTAATCATCAAAGTCCAAACAAAATACAAGTTAAAGGTGTTCAAAACATTAAAACAATTAATTTTGTTAATAAGGATGAAACATCTAAAAGAGTAGTGACAAAACCAAACCAGACACACCTCACATATTCACCAAACTCAACTTCACATAAAAGTTTTCTTCAATCTGTAGAAGACAGATCTTGCTATAGTTGTGGAAAACGAGGACATATCTCTACTAATTGTTCCTATTATCAGAAGCCTAGAAAGAAAATTGAACTTTATGATGAAAAACCAAGTTTATCTAAAATATGATCTAACACTCCACCTAAGAGTGTTAGTGAACCTAAAGTTTAAACCATAAGTCAGTCGTCTGTTTACCACAAACAGACAAAACTGGCTTATGGAAAGAAAAATCAAGTATAGTGTCTGAAAGAAGAAGATAGATATGCCCTCAGCCTCTAAAGGACAATGGGTTGAGTTTATGATGTGTGATTCCTCTGGGTCACCCAAGCCAGTTAAGGCTTGGGTCCCAAATTTGAACTAACAAGGACCTTTATTCTTCTTTGACTATGATGGATTCTTTAAATCCTTCAATCTGCCGCCTTCTCATACCGATGACGAGCTTTCTGCTAGGATGATGTACTACATTCTTAACTCTCCTCCACCAGACTCGCCATCAACCGGTCTATTAGATGATACTTCTAGCCCTTCAGGGGGAGACCTTGAAGTAAGTGAATTTTCATCTGATGATGAAGCAGTTAAGACTGCTAATGTGGACCAGGAAGAACAGGTTCCCACAAATGAAAGTACACAAGCATCAAATCCTGATGCCTCTAACACTTCGGAACCTCATACACCAACAGCTACAAATACTGAACCTGGGTTTAACAATCTGGATACTGAAGTAGTTGTTCCAACAACTCCCGGTCTCAGCTAAATGTTTATCATCCCTTAGACAATGTCATTGGGGACGTTCGATCGGGAGTACAGACCAAAAATCAGTTATACTCAGCTGATTATGCCTCGGTAATGGAAAAGGGATATCTTCATGATGGTGCATATCGATTTTTTGTGTCTTAATTTGAGCCAAAATATGTGAGTGAAGCCTTAAACGATAAGGCATGGATCAGTGCAATGCTAGAAGAACTCCTACAGTTCAAGAAGTTAGGAGTATGGACTCTTGTCGACAAACCAAAAGGTGCTAAAGTTATTGGCACTAAATGGGTGCTTAAATGCAAGAAAGATGACCAAGGGGTCATAATCAGGAATAAGGCTCGACTTGTAGTTCAAGGATTTTGACAAGTCGAAGGCATAGATTACAATAAAGTGTTTGCACTAGTGGCAAGGATGGAAGCAATACATATATTTCTAGCCTATGCATCCTACATGAAGATTAAGGTTTATCAACTAGATATGAAGAGTACATTCCTTCATGGTGAAATCCGTGAGACGGTCTATGTCAGTCAACCCGAAGGATTTGAGGATCCTTATCATCGGGATAGAGTTTACAAACTAGACAAGGCTCTTTACGGGCTCCATCAAGCCCCTAGAGCCTGGTATGAGAAACTCTCAACTCATCTTGTGAGCGGTTTTCACAGAGGAGTGATTGACTGTACATTGTTCATCAAAAAAAAGATAGAGATTTACTGCTGGTACAAATTTATGTGGATGACATAATCTTCGGTTCCAAAAATGAAGAATTATGTAAAGAATTCGAATCTGTAATGAAAGAAGAGTTTGAGATGAGTGCCATGGGGGAGATGAAGTTCTTTCTCGGTTTACAGGTGGATCAGACACCAAAGGGAATCTTCTTGCATCAGACCAAATATGTAGGAGATATCCTCAGTCGATTTGACATGGAGAATGCTTCGGCAGCTGGAACTCCACTGGCCACGAACCATGATGTGGCACCTGACGAAAATGGTGATCTGGTTGATGCCACCATGTACAGAGGAATGATCAGACCTCTCATGTATCTCACTGGCTTGCGTCCTGATATCATGTACGCCACGTTTCTTTGCTCCAGATATCTGGCGAAACCAAAAGTAAATCATCTCATCGGGGTTAAAAGGATCTTTCATTATCTGAAGGGTACTCCAACACGCGGGTTGTGGTATCCTCATGATGATGACTTTGAGCTTACAGTGTATAGTAACTCGGATTATGGTGGTAGCAAGATGAATTACAAGTCAACATCAACGGGATGTCAGTTCTTTGGTAGACGGTTAGTCACCTGGCAGTGCAAGAATCAGACCTCATTTGCTCTGTCAACATGTGAAGCTGAATACGTTGCTGCTGCAAGTTGCTGCTCGTAAATCATTTGGATTCAACAGCAAATGCGTGACTACAGTTTGCAATTTTCTAACACCCCTATTTTTGTTGATAATTCTGCTGCTATCACTGTAACCAAAAATCCAGTCCAACATCCTAAAACTAAACACATCGGTATTAAATATCACTTTATACGTGATGTTTTGAAAAACAATTAATCGATGTTGTTAAAATTAATACGGATTTTCAACGCGTCGACCTCTACACAAAAGCATTTGATAAACCGAGATTTTTATATCTTTTAGAGATTAATGGCGTGAAACAGAAAAGTGATATGATTCTAGAAGAAGAAAGTTCGTAGTCTAACACGTTTTCTTAATTTTTCTTATTTATTTTCTTTATTTTATTTTCCTGTCTATTAAAATCCAAAAACACAAAAAGATTTTCGGTTTTAGAATTTTAGGGGGAGAATAGTTTAGTCTAGTATCTAATTCGTGTAGTATTAAATTACTTAAAAAAATGAGGGAGGAGGGCAACTTAGCTAATAGAAATGAAATCAAATCTGTGATTCTGATTCAAAGTCTATAGAAAATGATAGTACACAGGAAACAAATCGTTTGAGACCTCAAAAGAACTTAAATGATTAAGATGCAAAATTCAAAGTATAAGTCTAAGAAGTCTAGGAAAAATAAAAGGAAAAATGATAGTAAAACTAGTCTGTTACTAAGATAACATAGATAAAGTAGACCTAGAGGTTGCTAGTTCATTATATGATATGTCGGTAGATTCAACACAATAGATGAGTAGACCTCATTGGTGATTTAAATTCAAACTAAGTTGTTCAACTTGTTGTGGGTTCCCATCTTATCATTGGTTAACACAATCAACGCATTTCCAATAAGGGGTGATGAGCAAAATAAACGCCACAAATGTGTGCGGATGACCATAAAAAATGAGCAAAGCACATGTAACGCCCCGACTAAAGTCAAAACGAGCTAATTCATGATAATAGGCCTAGCCGAGACTTTTTAAAGAAAATAAGCGGGTAATGGAGTATGGGCCGAGTTAACTTTTTGAGTTATGAGTTTGATAAGTTTAAGGTCCCTGGAATGCCTGATATATATAAACGAATCAGCTTGAGCAGCTCTCATTTGCAACTCAACACTCTAGTTCTAGAGAGAGAGAGAGTAAAGAGAGAAAGTAGAGAGAACTGAAGATTCAAGGCTCGGTTGATATCGGGATTGAAGATTGGTGTTCGTGAGCATCCAAACAACAAGAAAACACCAAGAATCCAGGTAAGAAACATTATTTAATCGTTGCTTTTGATGTAAACCCGGATTCTAGGGCTTGGGTTTTTAAAAGTGGCAAAGATTCACCCAAAACTCACGTTTTTGTGTAAGAAAACATATAGGAAGCTTAGATATAGCTTATTGGGTGATAAACCACGGTTTTGGTTGTAAAATATTGAAGTTTTGGGTCAAAAATGGGTTGGTTTGTAATTTTCAGCCCGTTCTGCAAAACTGGGTGTTTATCCGACGAAATTAGGTATTCGTCTAGAGAAACTATGAAAGCTTCCTGTGAAATTATAGTTTCGCAGACATGGTTATCCAAAGAAAGTTAGGCGAGACTGCGAGCGAAGATGCCAGCGAAACAACCAGCGAAGATGCCAGCGAAACTAGCAGCGAAACTCCTAGCGAAACTAGCAGCGAAACTGCTGGTTTGGCAGCGAAATTAGCAGCGAAATTAGGCAGAAATTAACTTCTTTGAGTGTTAACTTATCTGCAGGCTGTTTAGTGCAACCCTTGCTTCGAAAGCTTGATTGAGAAGCTACTCATCGATTCCAGGTGAGTTCTAGATCCCCTATTTAAAGGTTTTTGAACTAGTTTGGTGTAAGGCCCCGTTCCCGGGACACTTACAGCTGGTAAATCATTGAACATAAAACATACATTTTCATTTATTTTACACAATTATCGCAGCGGAAACATTCAAAAATGACATCTCGCTTCATTATAAAAACTTTTGCAAAATAAAACATCATAATTCAATTACAAAACCCCAGTTGCATTACATCACAAAAGTATTATAAATATGAATGCCATCCCAAAAGAGCTGAGTAGCCGCCTCGTGACATCCTCAACAACCATTACCTGCCAACTGGAAACACATCAAAGTCAGCGTTGCTGAGTGAGTTCTAGTTTTATAATAAAACATACTTTACGTTCATTAAAACCTTCCATTCCCACATGCGATCATACATCATACGTATACACAGATAATATCATTATTATCTTCATCATTCATTCATACTTTTTCTTTACATTCTTTTATCATTATAACTTTTTATTTCCATCAACCATAAATCTTACCCTTCTGTTCATGGTACTGGACCTAGGCCTATCATAGACCTTCTATAACGGTGCACCGCACCTCATGGCCATAGCACCTAAGGTAAAGTTTAGGTGCACTATGCAATACCTTTCTGTTCGTGGTTCTAGACCTAGGCCTATCATAGACCTTCTATAACGGTGCATAGAACCTCGTGGTCACAGTACCTAAGGTATGAGTATAGGTGTACCATTGCCATATGCAATACCTTTCTGTTCATGGTTCTGGACCTAAGCCTATCATAGACCTTCTATAACCATGCATCGCACCTCGTGGTCACAGTACCTATGGTATGAGTATAGGTGTACCATTGCCATACGCAATACCTTTCTGTTCATGGTTCTGGACCTAGGCCTATCATAGACCTTCTATAACAGTGCATCGCACCTCGTGGTCACATTACCTAAGGTATGAGTATAGGTGTACCATTGCCATACGCAATACCTTTCTGTTCATGGTTTTGGACCTAGGCCTATCATAGACCTTCTATAACCGTGCATCGCACCTCGTGGTCACAGTACCTAAGGTATGCAGCAATAGTTCTATACAAATGGTCAATCACAAGGAAAGACCCCGATGTGCATACCATGCTTGCAAGACTTTCTTTACTTTCATTACTCATTAATGCATGCATTCTTACTTCGTGTTCCTCTTTTCTTTATCTTTCACTTTACGTTACATAATACTTCATTTCATTCATTAACATTCAACGTAAGGCCATAGGAAAGATAAACATACATCATAACAAGGAACATAATATACATAGGCATCAACATCATACAGGGCAACATCATACATACATAACATGCATAATCATGCAACAACATCATCATCATGCCCAACATGCTCTCTAAGGCCTCAATCATCATCTTACATGAACTTACGGGAACCTTTACGTCAAAACTTACATCTGCACTTTCCCACGAAAGTCAGAAGTCGGATTACACTTTCCTTCGGGTGCAACATCACTATTCGGGCGTATGGACACCCTTCAGTCGCATGGCCTCCATGTGACTAAATATCATGCGAATGAACCAATACGGATGAACACTCATGCGAATGAACACCCAATCGTGCGAATGAACTAATGCGGATGAGCACTTATGCGACTCGACCCTCAGTCACATGGCCTCCATGCGACTGGCCCCAATCGTGCGAATGGACTCTCAATCGTGCGAATGAACCTCAATCGCACCTCATTCGGCCGTATGGCCTCCATTCGGTCGCCTAGCCCTAGCTGATGCAGAATGCAGTTCATCCCGAACCCAATCTGCCATTTTCGACCCCCAAGCTCATCTAAACTCATTCTAAGCCCATTTCGACCATCCTAAACCTTAGGGATGCATACCACAACACCATTCAAGCACACACAATCCCACAAACAAGGCTCAAACACATCATACACACACATACACATACACAAACGGGTCAAACATGCACACACTCAAAAACCCGATTTTTAGATGTTTTCCAGTCCCAAATCCATTCAAAAATGTTTAAGGAGGGGTCCTAGAACTCACACAAGCGACCACGACGAGAAGAGCTTCGATTTGACTCGCTTCTCAACTATTTTGGCTCACTTGAACCAACCCGAACCAACACTTCTACCTCTTTTCTTCCTTTCTCTCTTCTCCTCTCTTGTTTGGCTGAAATATGAGTGTGGGGAGAGGGTAATGGCTGCCCTCTCCCTTTATATACCCCCAATTACCCAACTTTCTCTTGTTGGCAGTTTGGTCCCTCGACTTTGGACTTTATTTCTTTTCTTCTTTATTCGTCGGCTTCAAAATAAATAAATAACTGGGTGTTACAAGTCCACCCCCCTTAAATAGGTTTCGTCCCTGAAACCTGTTATTCCTCAAACAAATGTGGATAATGTTGTCTCATTTCTTCCTCGGTCTCCCACGTTGACTCGGATCCCTTCCGGTGCTTCCACTGTACACGCACAAGAGGAACCACTTTATCTCTCAGCCTTTTCTCTTTTAGATCGATGATTGCCACTAGTTGCTCCACATAATTGAACCATTCGTCTACTTCGATATCCTCCAGTGGAACAATCATATCTTCATCTGCCAAACTTTCCTCAGATGAGATACATGGAATGTCGGGTGAATTCCACTTAACTCATCTGGTAACTCCAATCTATAGGCCACCTCTCCTACTCGAGCAACGATTCGGAAAGGGCCTATGTATCTCGGGCTTAACTTGCCCTGCTTTCGGAAATGAATGATACCCTTCCAAGGTGAGACCTTCAACATAACCTGGTCACCCACCTGGAATTCAATCGGTCTGTGTTGTTTATCAGCATACGACTTCTGTCTATCTTTGGTTGCCTTCATGAAGGCTTTGATCTTCTCAAGCTTCTCAGTCGTAGCCTCGATTACCTCAATGCTCTCAATTCCTTCTGACCAATCTCACCCCAACAAACGGGTGTTCTGCATCTCCTACCGTATAGCATCTCATATGGTGGCATACCAATGCTGGCATAATAGCTGTTGTTGTATGAGAATTCGGCTAACGGTAAGCGCTCATCCCAACTCCCCCAAAATCAATCACACATGCCCGAAGCATGTCTTCCAATGTCTGAATGGTCCTTTCTAACTGACCATCAGTTTAGGGATGATAAGCCGTGCTAATATGTAACCTCGTTCCCATGGCGTCATGGAATTTCTTCTAGAATTTGGATGTAAACCGGGTGTCATGATCAAACACAATAGACACCGGCACACCATGACGAGTTACAATTTCCTTGATAAATAGATCAGCCAACCTCTCAGATGAATATGTCTCGCGGATCGGTAGGAAGTGAGCACTATTCGTCAAGCGGTCAACAATCACCCATATGGCATCGTACCCTTTCGGGGTACGCGGCAGCTTCGTGATGAAATCCCTTTTGGGGTACGCGGAAGCTTCGTGATGAAATCCATGCCCGAAGCATGTCTTCCAATGTCTGAATGGTCCTTTCTGACTGACCATCAGTTTAGGGATGATAAGCCGTGCTAATATGTAACCTCGTTCCCATGGCGTCATGGAATTTCTTCCGGAATTTGGATGTAAACCGGGTGTCATGATCAAACACAATAGACACCGGCACACCATGACGAGTTACAATTTCCTTGATAAATAGATCGGCCAACCTCTTAGATGAATATGTCTCGCGGATCTGTAGGAAGTGAGCACTATTCGTCAAGCGGTCAACAATCACCCATATGGCATCGTACCATTTCGGGGTACGCGGCAGCTTCGTGATGAAATCCCTTTCGGGGTACGCGGAAGCTTCGTGATGAAATCCATGCCCGAAGCATGTCTTCCAATGTCTGAATGGTCCTTTCTGACTGACCATCAGTTTGGGGATGATAAGCCGTGCTAATATGTAACCTCGCTCCCATGGCGTCATGGAATTTCTTCCAGAATTTGGATGTAAACGGGTGTCATGATCAAACACAATAGACACCGGCACACCAGACGAGTTACAATTTCCTTGATAAATAGATCAGCCAACCTCTCAGATGAATATGTCTCGCGGATTGGTAGGAAGTGAGCACTATTCGTCAAGCGGTCAACAATCACCCATATTGCATCGTACCCTTTCGGGGTACGTGGCAGCTTCGTGATGAAATCCATGGTGATGTGCTCCCACTTCCATTCCGGTATATCCAAAGGTTGGATCTTCCCATACGGCTTTTGATGCTCGGCCTTCACCTATAGACAAGTAAGGCATTTACTCACGTACTCCACCACGTCACGTTTCATACCCGGCCACCGGTAATCTTTCTTCATATCTTGGTACATTTTCATGGCACCTGGATGAATAGAGTATCGAGTCTTGTGAGCTTCATCCATAATCTTCACCCGTAGATCCCCAAAACGAGGAATCCACACCCGTCCAAATCAGGTCTTAACACCAAGTGTGTTTTCACCCCATTCTCCAACCAGACCTCTCATTCTCTCAGAGTTAAGATGATCTTATTTCAGTGCTTCATCTTGAAACTCTTTGACTTGCTTCATCATGTCGGAGGTCATGATCAACTGATATGCTTTCACCCGAAGATGGCACTGACCTGAGGCTTGGCATCTCTGCTGTGAGATGGCACTGACCTAAGGCTTGGTATCTCTTTGAAAGCTCTTAGAATAGTCTCTTCTTGTCAAATACCCGTAGACCGCTCAAAAATCTTCTGAGGAATGTTGATTACCATATAAGTGTAGGATCCAAAAATGCTTGTTGAACTAATTAAACCTAACTAGTCACCAATGAGTCAAAATTCTATGTATGGATTTAAGAGGACAAACATACTGACAATCATCATGGCTGTAACTCTTGATAGTCAAAATCATTGTGTGCATCTTATGGCTCTAGTATGATTTCTAAAATTGTTATCGACTCTCAGTCAAAACAAGAATCTAACATCAAAATGTTTTATCAAAAAGTCCCAAATGATTCTGATACACCTGTATGATTCCATAATGAATCGTTCCAGAAATAATCAAATTAACTTGAAGCTTATGCTATTCAATAAAAATTTGTTAGATGTTTTTCTAAAATATTTCAATCCATCTCTAATCAAAAACACAAAAATATGTTTTGTTTTGTCTTTAATATCAAGTCGTTTTTCTATTTTTCTAGTCTTTTGTTAGGTAAAAGTCGGACTATACAACTAGATCTAATCTATGAATCACTCACTAAAAGTGGTCACGTCTGGGGCGACAAATCGGTTTTAAATTAAAAGGATGACGTCTGAGGTGATCAAATGGTTTTAAATTATAAAAAAGGTCATGTCTGAGATGATCGGTGTTCATAATGTTATATCAAAAGGTTAAAATTTTAAAGGTTTTAAAGTGTATGAGGTCAAACTCATGAGTATGAGCCAATCGTACGATTGAATCATAAGTATGAGCCAATCACACGATTGAACCATAAGTTTGAGCCAATCACACGATTGGACCATGAGTATGGGACAACCATGCGATTGGACTACACGAATGAACCAATCGTACGAATGGATGAAGGAGTATGAGCCAGTCACACGATTGAACACCAGCCGCACGACTGAAGCATGAGTATGGACTCAGTCGCTCGATTAGAGCATGAGTATAGGTCCAGCCGTATGAATGAACATTAAGACAAAATAAAAAGAGGGGTAAGTCAGTCGCATTTCTCACCACCCTTCAAAGCATTCAAAAACTCTCATACGTAGACACTCTGCCAAAATTTCGTTTTACCTTGATTACTTGCTGATTGTGTTCCTACCCGATTTGTCATTCATCTAAAGGTATTGTGAGACTGAAATCGATCAAAATGACCAGTCAAATCAAACCCTAATTGACTTAGTCGACTAAAATCAAGAAATCAGTAAAACTTCTCAAATAGACCACTTAGATGAGCATAATCGTTGATTTAAAGGACATTAGGTGCTATTTAAAGTGTTTGCGAGTCAAATGAGTCTAAACATGATGTCTAACATCAAGATTTGACCAAGATTCAAGGTCGGAGTGTCAAACAGAACTATATGCGAACGGACACTCCGAATGAACCTCAGTCGCACAATTGAGCTAGGCGCAAGATTCAATCGCACAATTGAATCATTTGATGACTCAGTCGCATGACGGACTCAACCGCATGGCTTAACACATGACTAAGTTTAGTTACAGGCTCAATCGCACGATTGAACTCAGCTGCAGGCTCAATCGCACGACTGAACTCAGTCGTATGGTTCAATCGCATGATTGAATCAGTATGATCAAAACAGCTTAAGGTTCAATTGTCATCTCCTATACACATCTCTAATGTATATGTTTCTTGTGTTACAGCAACATGGCTGATAGATGGACCATGAGCCCCAAGCACAACATCTGTGCTCACTTGGATGCCACCACTTGGAATGCTTCCGAGTTTACGGGGATCATTGCATTTCTCAGGAGATCGAGGATCTTCAAAGCCATATTGACACTGTCTCTTTAGAAATCACTCCAGTAGACTTCTGGGAGGAGGCTTCTGTTGATAGGTCCACTAAGCACTATAGCATCCGGAGCTCTATCTTCAGACAAGAGATCAGTGTTACAGTAGCCGATCTTAGGCAAATTTTGGATCTAGGTGAAGATGGAGACCACCCGACCAAGCTAGACCCTCTAACAATTAGGGGTTGTTTTCCCTGGATGAATTACATTGGGGACATCAACGTAGGTGTGCTCAACAAAAGCAACATGTGTCCCCAGTTTAAGTACTTAGCTCACATCATCTTGAAGTGCATAGCGTCGAGGAGGGGGAATTTGACGAGATTTCGGATCAAATCCAGAATGCATATGTTGCACTGGTGCTGAACCATCTGTTCAGTTTCTCCCAGATGATATTCTCATACATGGTCGAGAACATAGAGGCCAAGGGGAAGGAAGGGTTCTGCATGTACCTAAGATTTCTACAAATGATCATTGATCAGAAGCTTCCTTCACTGCCTAAATAGAGGGAGGATGCGGTTGTTTTGGAGATTATGGATGATACAACATTGGGTCGGATGAAGGTTACCGGGGAAAGCAAGTGAAGCCCCCGGTGATGAGATTGTTGGTTACTTGGCCAACGAGGAGTATGTGGCGCTATCTCGCAAGAAGTGGCGTCACGATGACAATGACTTCGATATTGAGCACATCATGGCACCCACGGACAAAGAAGATGATGATGATGACGACCATGATCAGGGTCAAGGTGGTGAGGTACCTGGTGGAACCGAAGGGGCTTCCTTCCACCAAGACTTCTTGATAGATGTGGATGAAGAGTCGGATGATGAGCCTCTAGTGAGGACTGTTGGGAGCCGAGTTGTGGCCACTAAAAAAGGGATAGAGGCGGTTGGCTGATGCCAGGCTGAGTTGAGGGGTTCTGCTGCTAATGTTACTGATCCTACTTACACCCCTAACCAGCCTAGCAGCCAAGGGGGAGCGCTTATTGTAAAGGGCTCCAGGAAGAAGAGAATGGCCTATCCCCTCGAGAAGAAGAGTAAGAGGCCTAGGTTTACTTTGATCACATCTTCTTCCACTGCCACAACCACCGCCACTGTCACAGCCACCACCACTACCACATCTCCTTCCACCACCACCACATGTACTACCACCACCACTCCTCCCACTACCACTATTACTACTCCAACCACCACTACCACAACCATTCCACCACATCCCACTCCAATTCCACCTCCCATATTCACCCTATCCACTACTACCACCACCAGTCACCAATCAGGTCCCTCCACCCACTCTACATTCACAGTTGGACCCACTCTACCCAACATTAGGTTAGAGAAACAGCTTGCTAACCTTAACAGTATTGTGCTAAGGCTTCTTGCCACCGATGAGCTAAGAACTACTCAGCTACACAAGATGATGGAGGTGAATGCATCGCAGTCAAAGAAGATCGTGGAGCTCAGCGAGAAGAGTGACCAGTATGAGAGAGCACAAGACCGAGCCCACCAAGCACTCACAAGTCAAAATGAGCTGGTGTTGGCTTTGGTGAAGAGGATAGAGGAGCTTGAGAAGAAGAACAAGAAGATACTGCTAAAGCTTAAGGGATCAAAGAGCGAGCCACTAAAGATCAAGGATGGTGATGATGATGATGATGATGATGATGAAGACGATTCTGAGGAAGAAGTTAAGGAAGGAGGACGAGCGGCAAAAATCAAGAGGATGATGATGACCAGGAAGGTGATGCATCTGCATCAGCCTCAAATCCTCAAGCTCAGGTGAGGCGCATGAAAAGAAACCAAGAGCAAGGAGCCTCATCCTCCGCTCCTCCAGCTGAAGAATCGATGGATCAAGACAAAAGTAATTATTAGAGGTACATCCGTAAGTCTAAAGTGGACCCTATATCTGGGAAGCCTAAAGTTGTGCTGAAGTGGAGTCCCCCATGCACAATGTCAAAGATTCCCCGAGAAATACCTCAGGACTTCACTCCATACTTCAAATGATGTTATTACGACTGGCGAACAGGCGAAGTGGTCATAGTGCTAAACAGAGGTGGAAAGATTGATACTATCCGGGTATTCGACCCAATGTGGCTTACAAACTTGTCAGCTGAAGATGTCTACTCATTATACAAGTGGCCACTGTTCTATGACATGCAGGACATTGTACCTCTACAGTTTCAACACGTGATAAGACTCTGCTTTGCATTTGAAATACACGCAGGAGTTACAAAAGAGGAGAAGAACAAGAAATTCCAAGAACATGTGAAGAGTGTTAGACGATAGAGGAAACTAGGTCCAAGGGGGAGTTTTTAGATACATGTGTACCTAGTTTATGAGCTTAAATGTAAAAGTCTTTCATGTCTTACCCATATATAATGAATTGGTTCAATGAAATATAATGTGTGGTTGATGTTTATAATGTTAATTTTTCATATTATATTGTGTTAAAATATAATGAACTTATTCTATAGGTTTGAGGTTGTTGTACATAATTCTAAGTCAATAATGATTAAGTAATGTGTTCAACCTAGTCGGATGAGTATTCATGCTAATGGCCCATACTTATTGACCATACGCATGAATACATCATGCTTATGGACCAGTTGCACGACTAAACTAGAAGACTGGATCAGTCGTATGATTGAGACATAAGATTTACGCAGTCGCATGACCAAACCTTCAGTCGTGCGTATGACTCAGTCGCATGATTCAGTCGCACGACTGAACCATGCTAATGGTTCAGTCGTACGAGTGGAAACCCCTAACCTATAAATACCACTTAATTCGTGGAAAAACTGAACAATTGAAGAACACTTGATATTTTCTCGAACCTAGCCGTCCAGAACGTCCAAGAAAGCCAGTCCAAGTTCATAGTTCGTTCTTGATCGATTCCTACTAGTTTTTAATGTTTAGTTTATTCTTATATCGATCGGGTTAACGTTCTCACTGATTGGATCGCCAATTAAATAGGATTCCGCACTATTTAATCCGGTATAACGCAGAATTAGTTAGTACTCCGTACGTACACGGTCTTGACAATTTTTTTCTTTTAACTTATATGTATACACATTTACTTGAATCGACCTTCACATTCGTATATATTATAAGCTTACTACTAGTAACTGATAATTTATGTTTTCATTTGTTTTAAAGAGTAAATCACATGGATGGTGTTTGTAGAATTGGTTAAAATTTGGATTTGGTCTTTAAATTATTAAAATTTCATATATAGTCCCTAATATTATATTTGTATTTCTTTTAGTTCAGTTACTTATGTTAATTTTTTAAAATGACTATTTTACCTGCAAAGAACATCAATAATTTATGTTTCATATTTAAAAATGTCATTTGTAGAATGTTTATTTTTTAATGTTTTTCTAAAACTTTTGATTTTTTAAATGTCTCTCTTAAAATATTTTAATAATTTTAAAGTTACTTTTTAAAAGCAATATCATTTTTCTTATAACCATATAGTTTTTTAAATGTAATTTTTATAACTATTCATTTTGTAAATATTATTTTTAAAACTATTTGTTTATTGAACTTTTAAAAAGAATTAAAATGTCATTTGAAAATGAATTGTTTTTAAAAAGATTTTAAAAAAAGTGATTTATCAAAAGCCATTCATTTCATTTAAACCACTGTTGTTGAGCAATACATCATCGTTTAACTCATTACAAAAGAATTGTTTTACTGCAGTACAAAACAACAGCAACATAAAATACGAATGGATGTCAGCCTTTCCCTGTCGAGTGGCTTCACCCTCGTGCCATCCTCAGCAATAATTACCTGCCAACTGAAAATGTATAAAAGTTAGCGTTGCCGAGTGAGCTCTAGTTTTTAAAGTAATAAAATACTTTCTATATGTTGTATATGAAAGTACTCTTTTCTGTAAAATACAACTCTGTACTGTATATGCGAGCATGCATAAACTATATGAACAAATATTGTTCGTTTTCTTTACTGTATGCCTTGTCTATTCCGTAAACTTTTATCTTTATGTTTCAGTTTCTGTATGGACCAGTGAGCAATACCCCAACTATATGCGCGATGGAAAACGGGTGATGGGCCATCTATATCCCTCGAAGGGTCAACTGTATCCTCGAAAGGGTCAATTATATCCCTCGAAAGGGTCAACTATATCCCCCGAAAGGGTCAACTGTATCCCTCGAAAGGGTCAATTGTATCCCTCGAAAGGGTTCTGTGTACTATGTACAAGGTCAATCCAATCACCCAGGACACACTGCAAAGGTCCTGTCAATCTCAATTGATTGACGTTGTGTGCATAATAGGGTAGCTCACCCGCAACACAGTTGAGCTAACGACAACATGGTCGTGTACATCCTGTAAGCTTGCAAGACTTGTTAACATTTTCATTAATGTTCCTCTTCTTTTCTTTATTACTCTTTCACTTTATTATTATGATATACTTTACGTTACGATAATAACATACCACGTAAAGTCACATACTATAAGTAATAATAATAATAGCAATAACAATAATAAGGAACAATCATAAGTAATCATATCATGCATGAAACATCATCATTAATAAGCCCTTAGTCAATCTCGGTCAAAACCCTAAAGCACAGACTCCCAGAAAATTCTGTAAAAATTTCTAAGTGCTTAGGCGCATGGGAACTATTTGGGCGCACGAGCCCTCTTCGGGCGTTTCATCACTATGTAGACGCATCAGCCAACACTTAAGCATTTTCACTTTAGGCGCATGAACTATTCAGGCGCATGGGCACTATTTGTGCGTATGAACACTTAGACGCATGAGTAATTCGGACGCATGGACACTTAGGCGCATGAGCCACTTGGGCGCATGAGCCACTTGGGCGCATGGGCACTATTGGGGCACATGGCCCTACACTTAGTCGTCCAGCTAACATTTCTAGGCGCATGGGCCACTGTTCAGGCGCATGGGCCACTGTTCAGGCGCATGGGCTGTACTTAATCATTTCTAAGGTAATCTTAGGCGCATGGGCTACTGTTTGGACGCATGGATTACACTTAATTCTTTCTAAGCCATTTTCAGGCGCATGAGCCTTATCTAGGCCCATAGACCTTTTGTTCAACATGTTTCCGATATGTTTTCAACCCAATCATCAAATCCATCTGTTCTAAGCTTAATGTGGCTATTCTAAATATGAATAACCTATAAGCATTTTGGAATCACATCCAATCATGCACAATACATACGGGCATACATACTCAAACATTGTAAAAACCATTTAAATACATTTTCAGCCCCAAAGATGTTTGAAAACAAGTAAAAACCAGGGTCTAGAACTCACCTGATGCAACTTGGGTGTTTCTTCCTTTCTAACCCACTTGCAATGAGTTAAAACACCTAAAAACAATACCATACACACACACCAGAGCACAAACACAAACACATAAGCACATAAACACATAACCGGGATAAAACCCATCATAAACATGTAAAAACCACGAAGTCTTACCTTGAATTCGTTCACTTCTTCTTCTTCTTCTACAAGCCGAGAGTTTCTGCTCTCCTCTTGTCTTTCTCTCTCTAAAGCCGAAGAAGATGTTGATGTGAAGTGAGGGTGGGCGGTCATGCCCACCTTTACACCAACTTTTCAAAGATTTTTATCCTTTTTACACTTTTAGTCCCTCCACTTGGACTTAATGTCTTTCCTTCTTTTATTGTTTATATCTTGTCTTTTAAAAATAACCAGGTGTTACATTATTCGTGTATTTAAAACATATTTTATTATAATAAACATAGTAATAGCTAAATAATAAAAATATAAAATAAAAAAACTTTAAGAAAAAACAAGAATATAAAACTCTCCTTAATAAAAACAATACCATAGTTTAAAATGTAAATCAAATGGATGGTTGATGCAAGTAAAATATCATTTTATAACTATTTACATTATTAATTGTCTTATTTACGTATCATTGGAAAGTGCATTAACATAAATACTTACAATAAGAAACGGCAATACAAAAGTGTTTAAACTATAAAAACGAGTCAAAGTGGATTGTCCCACACTAGCATTTCCGCGTAATAATTCTACCAAAGGTGTTTCTATTATAGGAATAACGTTAGGTACATCTGTTACAATTTTCACTGCCCAATAACCAATTTGGTCCCAAGGTAACGAATAACCAGTTACACCAAAAGATGCAGTCAATACAGCCAGAATCACCATGTAATCGAAGTTAATTCACGAGATTTTTAAATCCACCGGTAAGCTATACACAAAATACATGTAGGATTATCATTAGGACCATCATACTTGCCGAGCATCGATGAACGTAGGATCATCATTAGGACCATCATACTTGTCGAGCATCGATGAACTGATTGGATTAACTAACCAAAATTAGCTTCAGTCATTATGTATTGAACAAAAGCAAATTCATCAGTAATGGTCAAATGATAGTAAAAGGTCATAGCAAATCATGTAGCCACTTGTACTGAAAAATAAGTAAGCATAATTCCCCCTAGACAATAAAATATGTTTACATGAGGAGGAACATATTTACTAGTTATATCATCCGCAATCGCCTGAATCTCGAGACGCTCTTCAAACCAATCATAGACTTTATTAAGACAGTTGTGATCCCCCCTCGTAGAACTGTATATGAGACTTTTATCTCATACAGCTAGTTGGAACAGATATTTAATATAAAGTTTGAAACTTCTTACTTTCTGATTCAATCCACTATGAAGATACGAACAAAAAAATCTAAAAGTTCTTCTTTGTGGTAATACTACCAAAATATCAAGTTGCCTCAGTCGTCTTTATCTTGATCCTTATGGGCCTCATGAATTCTCTCTTTCCTGTTTCTTTCTTTTTCTTTTCTTTGTTTTTGTCTATAATGTTTATTATATTTGTTTTATTTATTATTAATAGGAATTCTCTTGTTAAGACCTTATGAATCAATTCAAACCCTAGATTTATACTAAAGTTATGATGATTCAATAAAATAATACCATATTCAAACCCCATAAATTGAGACCATAGATGAAAAAAAAGAAATACTAGGGATTATATGCAGACTTTTGAGACTAAATCCAAAATTTTAACATAACATACAGACCATACATGTAATTTACTCTATTTTAAATTTAACTTTTTTATATGATTAGACTAGTAACAGATACAAGTGAATATTTAGCCCAACAATATATTATTCTTTTATTAGAAAATAAGTTTTAAGACCTCAAGCTATAGCTTCAGCTTATATAACTAAAAAACTCTCAACTGTACCAATTAGTTGTATTTGTAACCATTTGGTACGATCTAATCTCTTTCAATATCTTAATTGGTCATGCTAAACGAGGAATTAAGTTCACTTGCTTCCAAACACAATAAAAAATCTACAAAATGAAGTTTTGTAGCCCTGTGAACTTTTAATTAAATTAGGTTTGCGTTATTGGATAAAAGTAAGGTAGTGTTGGTATGAGGTAATAAAGAAAGGAATAGAATAACTTATTCAAGGATAATGAAAATAGGAGTGTTTGGTTAATAAAAGGAATGGAATCAATTATTACTAAATGGAATCCCATTCCATCTATATCAAAAGATCCTATTCCATCGACACCCCCCGTTTATTTTTCATTCCTTTCCATCTTCATCGCTATTTTCTCGATTTTGCCCTCACCCACACGATTTTCTCTCCTTTAGTTCAATAAATCGAAGATTTCATAGCCTTCCATGAATCGCAAATCCAGCCAACGTCATCTATCTTCTCGCCTTCTCGTCCTCTCTGAAGTAAGTGGTTGTTTAACATCTTCAATCTCCAAGTAAGCATTGTATTATTAGTTAAAATCGCTTTTGATTTCGATTGAAAATTTTGGATTGAATTTTCATGGGATTTTGATTTCGATGGTTCAATTGCTTTGATTTTAAGTAATTTTATGATATCAATTATTCAAATATTGGGTATAGTTGATTAGATTTCTAATAAGTATATGTCGATAGCTTTATTAATATATTGTTTGAATGCATTCTAGGTGACTTTTGTTTGAGATTGTGAATTGCAGGGAAATTTATGGATGGGTGTTGGCGGGAAATTCTAGGTGATTTTGTGTCGGTGGGAAATTGTTGATGGTAGATTGTTAACGGGATTTTTTGTTTCGATTGGATGTGCGGTTTGTGCTTATTTATTCAAGCTAATATGATGATCATGTTGACCTTTGTAAAATAGAAATGATAGTTGTAGGAGATCATTGATGGTAGATTATTAACAAGGTTTGTTATTGTTTTGATTTTAGATGTCACTAGGCTTACATTTTGACTTGAAATGGATATGCAATTTGTGCTTTCTGATTCTAGATTATTTAATCATATTGAAATATGTAAATGATACTGATATGAAAGCATTGACAGTAGATTGATAATAAGGTTTATCACTCTTAACTGCAATTCACTACTCTTGATTCAAGTTTCTGTGAGAACCAAATTTAACTGTGTAAATGAGACTGGTAGGAAATAATTGATGGTAGATTGTTTTCATAGTTCATTAACAACTCCACATGTCTATGGGGTTATATTTTTGACTTCAAATTGATAATTTATACTTTTTATTTCAAGTTCATAGTAGTATTAAATTCCTTAAAGAAATCAAAAGTGGTCATTACAGAAGCATGTTAAGAGGCTCCTGCTTAAAATCTAAATTTTCAAGGATAAGTTGTTCTTTTGAGTAAAAATTATTATTATTCTTTTGAGCACCTAGGTTGATTTAGCTTAGTTACCACAAGGGCAAAGAAATCATCAAATCCACTGCATAAATTCTTTGAGCACCTCAAAATTAGTTGGTCATGTTTTATATGTTAATTTTTGCATGATTGAGATTGTGTTAATTTTCCATGATTGAGATTCTATGTATTATCCTTTTCTTAAAAGTAAGTTAAAGTTTATATTAAATTATGAAAATTCAATTGTAAATATATTGTCATATGGATATGCATAAATTCTTCTACTTGATTTTATTGTAGTTATGTCTAGACGTAATCTAGATAGACAAAAAAACAAAAGAAATTAGCTGCATTTTATGCATTGTGGCTTCATATGTGACACCCTACATATATCCCACATCGGCCGTGGACAGGAGAGATTCCTGGTTCGATATTCCAATAAGAATATCTGGCCTATAACATCAACAACGCGTTTTGGGCGTATTGGCTGTGGATGAGAGGAGAACTCCACAGTTAAGCGTGCTTAGTGGGAGCAATCCAGGGATGGTGACCTCCCTGGGAAGTTTTCACCCGAGCAACCAAAAGCAAATTCGTGAGCTCCTCGTGAGAAAAGCGGACAATATTGTTGATGCGAGGGGCTAGGTGTTACATAATGGTATCAGAGCCACTCTTGTGCCGTTCGGGGTGTGGGACACACCTCACCAAGGATGGTGACTTCTCGGGCTCATCGAGGACGATGAGTCCAAACAGGTGGTGCTTGTGACACCCTACACATATCCCATATCGGTCGTGGACAGGAGAGATTTCTGGTTTGATATTCCAATAAGGAATATCTGGCATATAACATCACAATGCGTTTTGGGCGTATTGGCTGTGGATGAGAGGAGAACTCCACAGTTAAGCGTGCTTAGGTGGGAGCAATCCAGGGATGGGTGACCTCCCTGGAAAGTTTTCACCCAGCAACCAAAAGCAAATCCGTGAGCTCCTCGTGAGCAAAGCAGACAATTGTTGATGCGAGGGCTGGGTGCTTATATTTGATTATGTACCCTTACACATGAGTCCTCTCATGTATTTCATATGCTTAGATAGGATTTTATGTGCCTTATGTGTTTATATTTGATTATGTGATTATATGCCTTATGTGCTTATGCTTATACCTTGAATCTTATCAATGCACACACGAACCTTAAATCATATTCTAAGGCATTATGTTTCTTTGCATCGTTATTCGTGGTTTTCAAGTCTCGTCAAAGTCTATGTCCTATAACTTGAAACATGTAATGTTGGAAAAGTGGGACGCCTGTATCTCGAGGTGTTCTGTCTAGGCAAGGTATTCATATAAATCCAAATCAACCGATGGATCCGTTTACCTTACCTGGGAACCCTTGGGGTGAGTGTCCGCTTATAGGTACGCATGTATTCATTAAGGTTGTAGTTGACCTAATACTTTGATAAGTCAACGTAATGTTTTGGTTTGTAAACCGAACGTTACACTTGAAACATCTTGTTATTTTGAATTGTTTCATCATTGATTTTGTACCCTTGAACTTAAAACTCATTATCTCATTTTTCTTAATGACCCTTAAAAATCTTTCTAAACGCCTTCCCCTTAAAACCACACTTATCCTGAAACTCTATTACAATGATGCTCCTATTCTAAATTGAATCCATAATCATACCAAACACGATTCTTGTATCAACTTTAAGCTAATAAAACTATGAAACCTTAATGGCATAAGTAAACAAGAATCGATCACCTAGAATCCTCGTTAAAGTTATTTTCCTTGAGAATCTCTTATGAGTTTCATATCCCATCCAAAAGTGTCTTGAACTTATTCCTCATGTTTGATAAGTCGAGTCTCGAATCGATTTAATGCTTGGTGAAAAATTTGCGACAAAACCTTCCTAATCATCTTGGACCATCTCGAATATAGAAGTTTATCAATTAAAATTCTAAACTAATGATCTTGTACCTTTGTCAAGAATCACATGAAATCATGAATCATGAAATTGAACAAACTAAAGCATAGCAAAACATTATAATTAAACTTGTTGAATTTAAACACCTTCAAGAGTTCATGTGAAAACGTGAAATCGAATCCAAGTCTCCTCATATCCTTGAAATTAGTCCTCTCGTGATTAAATTTCAGGATGAAATTTCTTAAAGTATGGGAGACTGTAACATCCGTCATTTTCAAGTTATAAACCCAAACCCGAACTAAAATCGAACTTTCTTACGATATGAATTTCTTTATTTAAATTTTTTTATTTATATTAATGAATTATATAGATTAGACTTGTAGTTTAAACAATATCGTGAATTGATTTATTCAATTTATTATTTAAACAACTTATAGTAACTCGTTGATTTATAAATAATTCTTTTTCAATTATAAAGTTTACAAGTTTTATAAAAGTTATAAAGATTAACAAATAAATAATTTAATTGATTATTCAAATTGGTTTTATAAAGTCTATAAAGATTTTAAGTTATTAAAATTAGAGTCTTCATAATTTAAATTTTAATTATAATTATTCTTTTATTTATTTAAATTATTTAATTTTATATTTATTTCAATCATAACCCCCTTTTAAAAAACTTATAAATCACCATTAACACCATTCATAACCTCCTCCTAACCTCAAGTATAAAAGCAAGGCTTAGGCCTCCCTTTTCATTTGCTCATTCTCTAAAAATCTCACTCTCATATCTTTTTCATCTATACTTCAAATTTTATCATTTTGATAATATTTTTGACTCCCTAATTCTTTATCGTATCCTTTTTATTTATCCTTTTTTCGTTAGCGGTTCAAAAGTACTTATCTTTCTCATTCACTACTCTTTATCCAAATGGATCTGAGCGGAAATGCATCACATGTGACATATATGACACATGTACAAATGAACATCTTTAAGCAAGGAATCCCCATTTGAATGATTCACGATCGATATTTTTATTCATATTGAAACTTACAAAGTTGTTCTTTTGGCAAATTCTAGTAACTGGATGAGACTTTGTAATACCCGGTCAATTGACATAGACCCACGTTCTCTAGTAAAATGAAAATGAGGATGATACATCAGGAATAGTCGGGATAGCTCAGTTGGTAGAGCAGAGGACTGAAAATCCTCGTGTCACCAGTTCAAATCTTGTTAGGACCTGGTATTCGACTGAAATACCTAGAGATCACGTGTATACCGGATCAAATAGTGCGGAATCCTATTTGATTGGCGATCCAATCAGTGAGAACACACGAAGAATCAATCAGGATTGAAACTAACGTTAGAAATCGATAAGGAATCGATCTAATGTGTTCTATGAACTTGGAGAACGATTTGGAAGTTTCTGGACGGCTAGGGTTCGTATGGAATTGAACTTGATCGAATCTCCCTGTTTTTCACGAATTGAGTTGTATTTATAGGTTGGCACTCTTCAATCGTGCGACTGAACCATTAGTTTGGTTCAGTCGTGCGATTGAACCATGCGGTTGGTTCATTCGTGCGACTGAGTGTTCAGTCGTGCGTTGAGCCAATCTTATGTTACAGTCGTACGACTGATCCAGTCTCCTGGTCCAGTCGTGCGACTGAGTCAATCGTATGAGGTTCTTCATGCTTATGGTTCATTCGCATGAGCCATTCGCATGGAAACTTCATTAAGTTAAGTTTGAATGTTTTAGTTATTAATATAATATTATATGTAATCATTCAAGTAATCATAAACTCAATCAATTCATTTACGACTCATTAATGAACTATTAAACATTATAACCAACAGACTATCAACATCAGTTCATTAATCATACCAAACAAGATCTATTACATCACATATCACGATCTAGGGACATACATGTATCAACAAACTCCCCCTTGGACCTAGATCTCTCTAATGTCTTGTTTTCTTCATTACCTTCTCATATTTCTTGTACTTGTCCTCTTGTGTGACTCCCGCGTGGATATCAAACGCGAAACAAAGTCGTATAACATTTTGGAACTGGAGGGCTTGTACAATGTCTTGTGTGTCATAGAACAGTGGCCACTTGTATAATGTATAGACATCATTAGCAGACAAGTTGGTTAGCCACATTGGGTCGAATACCCTGACAGTATCCATTTGATCCCCTTTGTTCAGAACTATGACAGCTTCAGCAGTTCTCCAATCATAGTACCACCATTTGAAGTGTGGAGTGAAGTCCTGTGGCATTTCCCTGAGAGGGATTCTCGACATAGTGCGAGGAGGACTCCACTTCAACACAATCTTAGGTTTTCCAGTAATGGCATCCATCTCAGACCTTCTAATATACCTTGTAGGTTGTTGAGGTCTGAAGTTAATCCATCTGGTGTGGTACTCTTTCTTGAGGGCAGCCTCAAACCAGCCTGACATTTTTCTCGGGTCAGCATACAACAGCTTCAACTTGGCCAGCTGGTTGAGCTCAAATCCAGGTAGAGTCTTTAGATCATGTGGAAATCTAAAGTACTCTATGCCCTTTTCCCTCTTAACGGCATAAACGTTAAGATCATCAAAATATGCCCATGCTATAATCCTGCCTGACACCATAAGATGTTTCTTGACGCTGTAGAACTTGGTGTAGGCATCCCTCTTCGGTGCATCACGTTGGGCTCTGACTTCTTTAAAACATTCAGCCCACTCAGCCTTTCGAATGTATACATCATCGTTTGAGGCTTGGGCTGTTCCTTCGTCTTTCTGCTTCCTGCTCCATCTTGTCTAGTACCTCAAACATATCACTGACTAGGGACTCACCCAGATTGGGGACCACATTACCCGCGTTGTCAGCGTATTGAGGGTACTCTTCAGCAGCAATATCTTCAACCTCAACTTCATCAACGTCGTGTAGTTCGTCGTCACTGGTTGAATCAACTGTTGGAGCATCCTTGACAATATCATCAGGATTGAGTCTGAACATCTCTGCCAGTTGCTCGTTAGATAGGTCGTGAATTATTTCACCTTCTTCAGGTTATAACTCACTGACCTTCTGACAATCCCTTGCAGATCAAGAATCATTGTGAGTTGAGACTTGACCTGTTGAAGGGGAGCAATATCAAACTCATCTCTGTGGTACTTTGGATCTGTTTGATTTACACATTTCACATTCAAATCATTAGTAATATATCAAACAAAATGCATTAAATTAATATAAACATTCAGTACATGTTTTTCAATACAGAGTACAAAAGTAATTAATACATAAACATCCACTATTTACTTTTATCCTGTATGCTAGTCTCTTCGTGTGAAGGTGCAGAAGCAGAAGCTGACTGATCCTGTCGGTTCTTTGTTCTCTTCTCTTCTCTTGACCGGGAGCTGAGACAGATTCAGCTGCTTCTCCTTCTTCAGTCTCTTCATCTGCACACCACTCTTCTGTTTTCTCTTCATCAGAATCACTGTCATCATCATCATCATCATCATCCTCACTATCTCTTCTCCATCCTTTATCTTTAGAGGTTCCTCCTTTGATCCTTTCAATTTTAGCAAAATGGACCTCTTCGCCTTTTCCAACTCCTCTATCTGCTTACCTGCTGTGACGCTTTGTGCTCGGAGTTGGTCCAACTGAGTGTTCTGAGCAGCCAATTTCTGGGCCTGCTCCTCAATAGCTCGATCCTGCTCTGCAATTTTCTGCGATTGTGCAGCAGTCAGGGGTCGGTGAGCTGGCGGATCTGAGAGGTCTTTTCCTCATCAGCCGCCAGCAGTCGTAACACCATTCTATTTAAGGCTGCCAGCTGTTCCTCTACCCCGATTGGAGGTAGAGGAGATCTAGAGGTGTGTGAGGGGTAGGCTGAGGGCTCGGTTTGGTGGCTAGTGTGGTGGTGGAGGTGGTGAATATCGGGTAAGGTCTGGATGATGTGGTGGTGAGTGTGGGGTGAATGAAGTAGTGGTGAGGGGTCTGGCTTGTGGTGATCGGTATGGTGGTGGTTGTGGTTGCTGTGGGAGAGGTATGGTGGTGGAAGGTGTGTCTGCAGAGGTGGTAGTGGTGGAAGGTGGCAGAGGGTATTGTGGAAAGTATGGGGTATGTGTGGTGAAGGTTACCTTACGCTTTTTCTTTTTCTGGCCATGGGGTTGAGCCATCCGTTTTCTCCTCGTTCCCTCGAGGTGGATGCTCCCCCTTCAATCCCGCCTGAGGACTCCGGAGCATATGATGGATCAGTCTCTGTATCTCCGGAGCCTCTCGGTTGTTCACCGACAACCCTCAACCCGTGTTCTGTGGGAACCACTTTCCTTCCCACAGTCCGGGTCAATGGCTCTCATCAGATTCATCTTCATCTTCCTCGGTAAGCACAAAATCTTGATGGAATCCTGCTGACTCAGTTACCTCAGCAGGTGAGAAGACACCGAGGGAACAGAGTCAGACACAGGGCCTCGGGATGGAAAAGCGTCATCCTCACTGTCATCCTCCTCAGAATCATCAGTAGGGAGGACAATTGGCTCCACGTCGGAGTCACTGTCCTCGTGACGCCATTGGCGTCTCCCGGTGCCACATAGCTTTCATCTGCTAAGTGGCCAATCATTCTTTTCACTTGGGGCTTAATCTGCTTTCCCCTGTAAACTCTCATCCTGCCCAGAGTAGTATCATCCATTATTTCCAAGGCCACTGCGTCATGACTCTCTTTGGGCAACTGTGGCAGCTTCTCGTTGAAGATGAGCTGTAAGAATCTGGGGTACATACAGAACCCCTCTTTTCCTTTACCTCCAAATTCTCCACCAAGTAGGAGAATATCATGCTGGAAAAACTGAAGGGGTGGTTCAGAACCAGTGCCACGTAGGCATTTTGAATCTGGTCTGAGAGGTCGTCAACCCACCCCTCCTCGAAGCTACACACTTTAGAATCACGTGTGCTAAGTACTTGTACTGGGGGCTCAGGTTGCTCTTGTTGAGCACACCTGAGTTGATATCCCCAGCGTACTTTAGCCTTAGGAAGCATCCTCTTACAGTCAATGGATGTAGTTTTGTAGGATGATCAGCATCCTCCCCGAACTCTAGGACCCTCTGAATATCGGCGGCAGAGATCTCAATATCATGGCCCAGTATGGAGCTCCTGATACAGTAAGGCTCACGAGAGCGGTCCACCGAGGCATTTTCCCAGAATGCCTGATGGAGTGATCTGTAAGGCGTGCAAGGAGTGGAGATCGCCTTATAGATCCGGGACCGTCTCAGAAATGCAATTATGTCGGTAAACTCAGCCCCGTTCCTGGTGGTGTGATCCAAGTGGGCACAGATGTTGTGCTTGGGATTTATGGTCCACTTTTCTGCCATTTATCTGTAACACACAAGACATAGAACTATTAAGACATAAGACATGAAAACTTCTGTTCTAAGTGTAAAGTTGAAAGTCATTTTGATTCATTCGTGCGAATGAATCATGCGACTGAAGTCAGTCGCCTGTTTGAGACATGCGACTGAGTTCAATCGGTGTTTGAGACATGCGATTGAGTTCAATCGGCTGATTGAGGCATGCGATTGAGTTCAATCTGCCGACTGGACTCATTCGGGTGGTTCAGTCGGTCGAATGATCCAATCGCAAGGTTCAATCGTGCGATTGGAGTTCATTCGACGACCAGTCGCTTGCCCCACTGTTCGATCCCTGTGGGTCGAATCTTGACCCTTCTAAGTCTTTTAACAGTGTGTAATGGTCCATTAGTCTCGTATACTTCACTAATAACCTATTAACTCATTTTAACATTTTGCTTCATTTACATAGGTGATTAGGTCGATTCGCAGTTCGGTTCTTGATTTAATCCTGTCGCTATTGTAGTTCGGTGATGTACTGATTTTGGTAGGATTCAAGGAGTAGTGTACCTGTAAAACGTCACTGGAATGTAAGAATCTTAACCGCAATGTATATCAGAATCGGAGGCAATTTCGACAGGGTAACGGTAATGAACGCGATTCGGGGTGTTTTGGGAGTGATGAGTGATATGCGATCGATTAAGACCCTTAAATACTAAACCTAGGTTCATTCGGCCAACTGGCCTCAGTCGCTCAGTTCAATCGGGCGACTGAGGTTCAGTCGTACGATTGGCCTAGTCAATCGCATTCAGTCGGCCGACTGAGTCTCAGTCGGTCGACTGACTCATTCGGTCTCCTTCATTCGCCCCTTTAGTTGACCGACTGAGCCTCAGTCGGTCTACTGTTTCATTCTCCCCCTTCCATTCGGTCGAATGAATCAATTTCATGTCCATTCGGCCGATTGGAAGCCATTCGCATAGTTGGTCGATAACCATGATCCACTAGTGCGAATGGGTCACACTTTGTGAGTTTACAGTCATTTTTAACATTTACTATTCAGACCCTTTTCACTTTTGATAATAACATTGTAAGCTCTTAACCAATTCAGTCACTTCAGACGTGACTTTTAAATTTTAAAACCATGTGGCATCTCAGACATGACCCTTTTTAGGTAAGTTAATTCCCTTCTGATTTCCCTGATGTAGTCCGACAGACACACAAATTAAAAGATAAACATAGTAACTTAAACTAACTACACAACTAAAGTTTATGTTTGGACTTTTTGTGAGAGATAAAACCCTAAGATGAAAATCTAAGGGATTTGATTAGGAGTAGACAGCTTTAACTTAGATTGATCATATCTGGACCAATCAATTTTGGAATCATACAGGAATATCAAATCATTTTGGGACTTGTTATTAAAGCTCTTTGATGCTTAAATTCTCGGTGTTCATCCAGAGTCGTTAGCAACTTAAGGAAATCATACTGAAACTCTTAGATTTTCACATTGATTTGAACTTTTGAGAATGTAGCCACTAAGATTGTCAGTATATTTGTCCACTTAAATCCATACACAGACTTTTGACGCAGACTGGTGACTGATTTAGGTTTAATTATTTCAGCTAACATTTGTGGATCCCACACTTATATGGTAATCAACATTCCTCAGAGGCTTTGAGCGGTCTACAGGTATTATTACAAGAAGAGACTATTCTTAGAGCTTTCAAAGAGAAGCCTGTCCTCAGGTCAGTGCCATCACACAACAGAGAGGCGGCAAACAACAATGAATTCTAGAATATCTAGGTTATGCTTATCCTCAGGTCAGTGCCATCGCACAGCAGAGAGGCACACAACCTATCTCCTTGTTAGAGCAGCTTACTTTTATTTGCACCAACAACATGAGCCATTAGCTTTATTGCATTTGTCTTTCATTTTTTTTCTTGCTTTGCTCTAAATTTGGTCATCCGCACACTTTTGTGGCGTTTAAATGCTCATTACCCCTTATTGGAATATATTTGATTGTGTTAACCAGTGATAAGATGGAAGCCCACAGTCAGTTGAACAACTTAGTTTGATCTTGAGATCACCAATCAGGTCTAATTGTCTATTGTGTTGAATCTACCAACATATCATTTGTGGTCTAGCAGCCTCTAAGTCTACTTCTCTGTGTCACCTTAGGAGTTGCCAGTTTTCTATCATTTTCCCTTTTTATATTGCTTAGACTACACAGACTTATACTTTGAACTTTTGCATCTTTTCAAACCTTAAATTTTAAAATCCCTCTTGATTTGTTCCTGTGTACTATCATATTCCAAAGGTATTGAATCAGTATCACAGACACAATCTACCTTATTTCAGCTAGTTACCCCTTCTCCCTTATTTTTTTTTAATATTAACTTGCTGACATATTCTCCCCCTAAAATACTAAAATCATTTCGGATTTAATTATTTTTGGATTTTAATAAACAGCAAGATAACATGAAGTTAAATATAACAGACAAAAACAGATAACATACGATAAAATAAACTTTAACGAAACTACATCGGACTACACATTATTCTCATCAGGAATTACCTCACTTTTCTTTTTAACGCCGTTGACCTCTAGCAAGTATTGAAAACGTGGTTTATCAAAGGCTTTTGTATAGAGGTCAGCACGTTGAAAATCAGTATTAATTTTAACCACATCTATTAAGTTCTTTTCAAAACAGTCTCTATGAAGTGGTATTTAATACCGATGTGTTTGGTCTTAGGATGTTGAACCGGGTTTTTGGTTACTGCAATTGCAGCAGAGTTATCAACAAAAATAGGAGTAGACGAGAATTTCAAACCGTAATCCCGCATTTGCTGTTGAATCCAAATGATTTGGGAACAGCAACTTGCAGCAGCAACATATTCGGCTTCACAGGTTGACAATGCAACCGATGTCTGCTTCTTACACTGCCATGTAACTAATCTTCTCCCAAAGAATTGACACCCTGCTGATGTAGACTTGTAGTTCATTTTGCAGCCTCCATAGTCCGAGTCACTATACGCTGTGAGCTCAAAATCGTCATCATGAGGATACCACAACCCCAGGGTGGGTGTACCCTTTAGATAGAAAGATCCTTTTGACCCCGATCAGATGATTGACCTTAGGTTTAGCCTGATATCTGGAACATAAACATGTAGCATACATGATATCAGGTCTTGAGGCAGTGAGATACATGAGGGATCCAATCATTCCTCGGTACATAGTGGCATCTACAAGATCTCCACTCTCATCAGGTGCTATATCATGATTCGTAGCAAGTGGAGAGTCCCAGCAGCAGAAGCATTCTCCATGTCAAAGCGACTGAGAATGTCTCCTACATACTTGGTCTGATGTAGAAAGATCCCATTAGGTGTTTGATCCACCTGTAACCCGAGAAAGAACTTCATCTCTCCCATTGCACTCATCTCAAACTCTTTCTTCATCACTGCTTCAAACTCTTTGCATAACTCTTCGTTCTTTGACCCGAAGATTATGTCATCAACATAGATCTGTACAAGCAGTAGGTCACCATCCTTTTCTTTAATAAACAGTGTACAGTCAATGACTCCCCTGCGAAAGCCGTGTTTCACAAGATGAGTCGAGAGTTTCTCGTACCAAGCTCGAGGAGCTTGATGAAGCCCATATAAGCTTTGTCGAGCTTGTAAACTCTATCCCGATGATAAGGGTCTTCAAATCCTCGGGTTGACTGACATAGACTGTTTCCCTTATTTCCCCATGAAGGAATGCACTTTTCACATCTAATTGGTAGACTTTAATCTTCATGTACGAGGCATAGGCGAGGAAGATACGAATAGCTTCCATCCTTGCCACGGGTGCAAACACTTCATTATAGTCAATACCCTCGACTTGGCGAAAACCTTGAACCACCAGTCGAGCTTTGTTCCTTATGATGACTCCTTGGTCATCCTTCTTACATTTTAGTACCCATTTGGTGCCAATGACTTTAGCACCTTTAGGTCTATCTACCAGTGTCCATACACCTAACTTCTTAAACTGCAGAAGTTCTTCTTGCATGGCACTCACCCACGCCTCATCATTTAGTGCTTCACTGACATATTTTGGCTCAACCTGCGAGACAAAACATCGATAAGCACCATCATGAATGTAACCCTTCTCCATAACTGAGGCGTAATCAGCTGAGTATAGCTGATTTCGGGTTTGTACTCCTGATCGGACATCTCCAATAACATTGTCAAGGGGATGATAGACGTTTAGTCGTGATCCTGGAGTAGTCGGCACAGTCACCTCCGAACCAAGATTGTGAACATTTTGGTCTGCATCTGAGGAGGTTGGAGTTTGAGGTTCCGAAGTCGAGGGTGCATCACTTGTGGATGCTTGTGGACTTTCAGGAACTGGAACCTGTTCCTCCTGACCGTTCTGGTCATCTGCTTCAGTTTCATCTTCAGAGGAGGAGTCACTTTCATCGACTACCCCTTCTGACTGAGTAGATGACTCTCCCTGTGTGCTGGATGGAGTGTTTAGTATATCATACATCATCCTAGTAGCTAACTCATCATCCGAGGGAGAGAGAGGTTGAAGGATTTGAAGAATCCATCATAATCGAAGAAGTATGCAGGTCCTTTGCCTGTAGGTGGTGTGGTATATCTCTGAACGTCGACATTACACCACACTTCTACAAGACCCGTTGAGTTATTGTAAACTCGCTTGTTCGGTATGTTGTATCCTAGAAAAATTCCTTCAACTGCCTTCTCGCTGAATTTTCCTTCTTGTGTCTTCTTCAGAAGTGTACACGGTGCGCCAAAAGGTTCAAGATACTCCAAATTCGGTTTGCGTCTTTGAAGTAGCTCATAATGTCTTTCCGTGGCGCTTGACTATTAGGACTCTGTTTAGTGTATAGCAAGCATTTGCCACTGCCTCGTTCCAGAATTGGATAGGCAGTTTCGAGTCTGCCAGCATAGTCCGGGCTGTTTCTATCAAGCTCCTGTTCTTTCTCTCAGCAACTCCATTCATCTGAGGTGTGTAGGCAGAAGTGAATTGATGCACAATTCCCTTTTCTTGCAGTATGCCTCCATCCCTTGATTCTTGAATTCTGTCCCGTTGTCTGAGCGTATTTGTCGAACTTTGAGCTTGTAGAGTGATTCCAGTGTGGTTACTAATTCTTTGAATGTCTCCAAAGTTTCTGATTTTGATTTCAGAAACATTACCCAAGTGAACCTTGAGTAGTCATCAGTGACCACATAGCAGTACGCGTCGCCTGCAATGCTCCTTGTACTAACTGGACCAACAATCCATGTGAAGAAGCTCAAGAGGAAGTTCTATTGAATGAACTTTCTTTTCCTTATGAGACTTCTTTGTCTGTTTGCCCTTCTTGCAAGCTACACAAAATCAGGAAGTTGGAAGTTCTTGACATTCACTCCTCTAACTAAATCCTTCTGAATCAAATGATTCATCTTCCTTTGACTAATGTGTCCCATTCTCCGATGCCAGGAGATGGAATCCTTCTCAGTAGCTTTAGATAAGAAACACTGAACCTCATGATCCGTTGTGGCAGCTGTTGACAGATCCAAGACATAAAGGTCTTTATATCTTGAAGCAGTCATCAGAACTTGGTCTTCTGGGATCATATATTCTTTCTTCAGCACGTAACACTTCTGATTATCGAAGACGACTTTAAATCCTTTATCACAGATTTGGGACACAGAAAGTAAGTTGTTCTGAAGTTGTTGAACGTAGTTCACTTTATCAAACTTAACTTTCTGATTTCCCACTTCTCCCTGAGCTGTGATATAGCCTCCTTTTGTTTCCTGCAAAGGAAACATGCCCTCCTTTTATTTGTTTGACGTTAGATAAAAGGGCGCTATTTCCTGTCATGTGCCTGGATGCTCCGCTGTCTATAATCCACGTGTTAGTCTCAGCACTATATCGAGCACCCTGCGCATACAAAGTAAAAGAATCAGTTTAGGTTAGGAACCCAAGCTTTGACTGTCTTGGGTTTCCCAGAGGCATCACACATCATAAACTCCACCCATTGACCCTTAGAAGGTGAGGGTAGCTCAGGTTCTTTCTTGTTATCAGTATCAGACACGAGGGTGGATTTTTCTTTCCATAAGCCAGATTTGTGCAATGCCTGTTTATGATAAACAGTCGTCTGGCTTACAGGTTGGACTTTAGGGTCACTAGCTCTTCTAGGTGGAGTTAGAGAACTCCGCTTAGAAGACCTAGGTCTAGAGTCCAGAAGATCAATCTTCTTCCTAGGTGTCTGATAGAAATGACAGTCGAAGCAATGTGTCCACATTCTCCACAGTTGTAGCATGACCTGCTATCAACTTTATGAGTAGACTTTCTTTGTGGAGAAGTGCGTGACACTCTAGTAACATCAATCACTTTAGTTTTTGACTCTTGGATGTTTGATGTTTTCTCTGGTATAACAAACTTTACTGATTTAACCTGTTTTCCTTTTTGGTGAACTGGTTTTTGACTTGAAGCATGTGAAAAAGTAACATTTGAAGTCCTTTTAGGTTCTGATTTGACTCTATTTGGCCCTGACTTTAAATTAACTTTTTCAAATTCATTTTCCAGGTTAACACATGGCATTTTACCCTTTGCCTTTGAAGTGGCCTCCTTTTGTTTCTTACCAGATTCAGTAGATGAACATGAGGTGTCTGGATCAGTAACAAGAGGAGTGGTCACCACATGATCCTTGATGGGGTTATTATTTACTGGTCTAGACTTGGTGTTCATCAAGGTCTCAGGTGGTGGTGGAACCACTTTGTAGCCTAATCCCTCCCCGTTATTCCTTTCTCTTACTAAGTGTTGAACTATGTGTGAAGAACTAGTCCAACTATGCAGTTTCTGTTTTAATGAATTAACTTCGACTTCTAAAACTGCTCTTTGTTTCTTAGTGTCTTCTAGGGAGTTAAGATAGTACCTAATGTCGTTTGCTTGGTTAAAAGCCACTACTTCAGTTTCCCTAAGTTGTTTGGTCAATAGGTCTATCTTCTCTTTATAACAATGCTCATTTTGTTTTAGTACTCTATTTGCCTCAGTACACAGACGTAAATCTTTTACTAAGTTATCATTATGGTCTAATAACCTAGCAAATTTTCCATCTATGCTCTTCCTAAACGTGTCACAATCAGAACAAGCATGGTTATTAAAAATCGGTCAGTGGTACTTACCTGAGTTGGTTCAGAAGTATAGCCATCAGTGCCGCATCAGATGATTCTGGTTCTGTCGACTCTGGCTTTTCTGTCTCTGAGGTGGAAACTTCCTCATTTGGCTTGTATTGACCTCGGCTGCAGTTGTTTCTTCACTATGTGACATTGCAATTTCAACTGCTATATCACCTTCACTCGCAGAATCATCGTCAATATCCTCGACACTGGCAATGTTAGATTCTCCTGGTGAGACAAACCTGAAACTCCAATCCTGTCCTTCATCATCATGAGCAGTTAGTGCTTTAGGGTCCTTGTTTGATGAAGTAGAATTAGAGGTTGCTTGTCCTGGCGAGTAAATGATGAGAACGGGTTCCCATTCCCCGTCTTCTTTGGCTTGACACATTCTCGTTTGAAGTGCCCCTTCTCACCACAGTTAAAGCAGGTCACTTTACTCTTGTCGAAGCCAAAGGTGGTGTCCTTAGTAGCAACCAAGTTCTGTCCAGTCTTTTTCACAAACTTTTCGCCCTCCGAACAGCACTTGCTAAGGCCCACATTATATCCATTCTTTCAAGCTCCATCTCATCCACCTGCTCGTAGTCCTCATCTGCCAGATGGCAGTTTCCAATCTTCCAGAAACAAGTCCCATATGAATGAACCACTGCTGCTAGAGATCCATATGCTCTCGTGCTACTTCCACGGTCACATTACCGAAGTTCTCCGTCTTCAGTTTGGTAGCGTTTGCTTCTGATCCAATATGATGGGTACATGATGACCCAGACGTGTCTGATCCAGAAGGAGAACATGTGTGGGACCTGACGAGCTAGACACAAAAGCAGTCTGGAGGGGTGCTCCAGATGCCTTTGCTTGAGGTGTGGCGTTGTATAAAGCTGGATTTTGTGTGTACGAAGACTTCTGAGCTCTATACTTCATCCTTAGTGCTTCTTCTCGCAATTTAAGAATGAAGTCATTTATATCCAGCTTTACAAGGATCCATTCTGTCTCAGGTTAGACACGAATGTAGCCCACTTATCCGGCAACCCGTCTGCAAAGTTGCTTACTTTTTCTTCCATGGTAGTAGCCACTCCATGGGTATGCAATTCGCTCATCAAGTGGTAGAATCTATCTATGACGTCGTCCAAGCTTTCATTACCAATTGAGAGAAGTTATCGAATTCCTTCTTTAACTCCTTTGCTTTGATTGCCTTCAATGATGCATTACCATCATATCTCTTCTCTAGCGCATCCCACAGTTTCTTGGACTGCTTGTTCTCAGAATACTGGTGGAATATGTCTTTGGGGATAGACTGAGTGATCAATGCATAAACTCTTTTCTCTGCATTGTACTTTACTTTCTGTGCGTCTGTCATCCCGCTTAATGTTAGTTTAACTCCATCAGCTCCCACTGGTGTACTATAACCTATCTCAATGGCTTCCCACAGATTAGGATCTACTCCATTAAGGTAGATCTCAAAACGTTGTTTCCAGTGGGGAAACTCATCTAAAGTCAAGAGCTTTGGTGGTTTATTGTGATTCCCCACCTCACTCTCAAGCAGCAACAGATTCTGTATCCTTGAGTCCTTCCCAGCAGTAAAGGCTGACATCTGATCTTCCATGATGAATAAACTTATAATCTAATCAAACAAACTTTTACTGATGCGACTGAAGGATGCGAATGAGCTAATCGTGCGTATAAGCTCTGCGATTGGTTCAATCGTGCGAATGAACTGGGCGATTGGTTCAGTCGTGCGAATGAATCTGGTGCGTATGAGCTATGCGAACGAGCGGTTCCAATCGGCCGAATGAAGGTGCGACTAGGTCCAATCGTGCGTATGAGCAGTACGAATGGAGTCCAGTCGTACGAATGAGTCAGTCGTGCGATTGAAGCTGCTGGTTTGCGAAAATTTCTAGGTTTGACGGTTTTCAGCCGTAAAAACTCGAAATTTTACAAGTTCTGATTGCCTGCCGTAGAAACCAACGTCGATGAGCAGGGAACTTCCAAGATCACTTTTGATGCCAAAGATTGCGTTTTTAGTGTAAAAACACAAACTTTATGCAATCTTGATTGAATCAACACGTAATCAAGAGCCAATAGCTCTGATACCACTTGTTAGGACCTGGTATTCGACTGAAATACCTAGAGATCACGTGTATACCAGATCAAATAGTGCGGAATCCTATTGATTGCGATCCAATCAGTGAGAACACACGAAGAATCAATCAGGATTGAAACTAACGTTAGAAATCGATAAGGAATCGATCTAATGTGTTCTATGAACTGGGAGAACGATTTGGAAGGTTTCTGGACGGCTAGGGTTCGTATGGAATTGAACTTGATCGAATCTCCTGTTTTTCACGAATTGAGTTGTATTTATAGGTTGGCACTCTTCAATCGTGCGACTGAACCATTAGTTTGGTTCAGTCGTGCGATTGAACCATGCGGTTGGTTCATTCGTGCGACTGAGTGTTCAGTCGTGCGATTGAGCCAATCTTATGTTACAGTATGACTGATCCAGTCTCCTGGTCCAGTCGTGCGACTGAGTCAATCGTATGAGGTTCTTCATGCTTATGGTTCATTCGCATGAGCCATTTGCATGGAAACTTCATTAAGTTAAGTTTGAATGTTTTAGTTAATTAATATAATATTATATGTAATCATTCAAGTAATCATAAACTCAATCAATTCATTTACGACTCATTAATGAACTATTAAACATTATAACCAACAGACTATCAACATCAGTTCATTAATCATACCAAACAAGATCTATTACATCACATATCACAATCTAGGGACATACATGTATCAACAAATCTGGTTCCTGACACATGATTAATTTGTATGTCTCTATTC